>JASANQ010001278.1:0-150641 GCA_030849645.1 Wallacemonas sp. Wsd | reverse complement strand
TGCTCCACAAGACCACACAGCTGCGCTTGTTGCACGCACTTGTGGCATGGCACGTCGCAGGCGGAGAAACCGAGGAGGGGTCTCTTACGACAGCTGTGCGCATTTCGAAAAGTCACTGACTCGTTGGTTTGACTGCAAGCAACAGAGTGAACGTGCAATGATCGTCTGGGCTGCGACGCCGACTGCTGCGCGTGCAAGTGCACGTGTCAGCATGCTTTTCTTTCTGTTCGTTTGTGTTTCTCTGTTCGGAGCGGGTCTCCAAACCATACCGGCTGAAGGGGCACCGACACACGCTGGCGAGCAGCGAGTAACCAGGAAAAAAATGGTGGAATCAAGAAAGGGAAAAAAAGTTGTATCTATGGAACTGACGAGCGACGAGTCGCTGGCGCCAGCCACACGGCACGGTCACCTACACGCGAAGACAACGGAACGCGTCTTCGCGAGGAGAAGTTTGTGCGTGATTTAGGCGCTGGGAGTAGCGCGGTGAGCGCTCTTCTTGGAGCCCTTCTTCTTGGCGATGGCCTTGTTCATGCTGGGCATCACGCCGCCGTGGGACACGGTCACGTTCTTCAGCAGGCTGCCGAGGTCGTCGTCGTGGCGCACGGCCATGGTGACGGTGCGGGGGTTCAGACGGCGGGGCTTCTTGCTGCTCTGGGCGGCGGCCTTCACGGAGAGCTCGAGGAGCTCGGCGGTCAGGTACTCGAGCACGGCCGCCATGTACACGGCGCCGGAGGCACCGACACGGCGGGCGTACTGGCCGCGCTTCAGCATGGAGCCAACGCGGCCCACGGGGAAGATGAGGCCGGCCTTGGCGGAGCGGGAGCCAGACTTGCGGGAAGCCTTCTTAGCGCTGCGGGGAGTAGCCATGGTGGAGAGTGGGTGAGAGTGTGCGGGTTGGGGAAGGGTTGAGAACGGGAGAGCTTTGGTGTCACAGACATAAAAAGTAAACGAAGAATAATCAAGCATGGCAATCAAATAGAACGTGGGAAGGGGAGTGGAGGAGAAGGAGGGGAAAAAGGCCGGTCAAAGTGTGTGGTGTGTCGGTCAAAGAAAGCTGCGCGGATGTAGAAAGCGAATTATTCCGGTCGCAGTGTCAAAGGAATGTGGTGAGACAGGAGCACGCACAGGTGCTGGTTTTTTTCTTTTGTTTGTTTGGTCGTTTCGTGTTGCGTTCTGTTCGGTTTACGGTCTACCGCAAAATATAGAGGGTCACATGTACCTGTCAACACAGGCTCAGGGATCTAATCTAGGCAGCAAAGGAAGAAAGAGAAAAAAAAAGCATGTCTGAGCGCAGTCACGCGCGGACCCGGCGACACCGACCAACGTGAAGTCGCAGTTCGTGGCTACTCAGTTTGGCGATAATCCGTGCACAGCGCATCCACCACGGCAGCGTTCACCACGTTGTACCGCCGGTCTTCGCCAAAGTTCTGAGCGTACACGGCAGTGGTCGTCGCCGAGTTCTGGTTGTCCTTTCCTGACAGCACGGAGTCCACGTGAGCCAGGAGATGGTGCATGGTCGGGAACGTCGATAACGCGGCCATGGCCCGGCGATCCGACACCGAGACAATCTCGCTCAACATGGTCTGGTAGAGTTTCACAAAGTCATTCGGCTCGCACTTGCGAGTCACGTCAGGGCGTATCATCTCCGCGGTGAGCGCACCCACGCAGGGAGGCCGTTTGTTGTTGGGCTGAGCGGCGGCGAGGACGTCGGGCCGCTCTGCCTGGGCGTCGACGGCGATCGGAATCATCATGGTCGGTCCACGCGAAGCCGTCGTGGCCGCGGTTGCCGCCGCGCGTGTAGCGGACGCGTCTTCACGGAGGGTCTTGAGGTGCTTCCCGGCGATCGCGAGCACAAACGACGTGACCCTGGCGGCGGACGACACTGTTGCGCAGCAGCCCACTTTCCGGCGGCGCACACCCTTGTGAAGAACCGCTGATGCCGTATCCGCAGAGGAAGGGGAAGTGGAAGAGGTGAGGATCACGCCTGTCGGTCCTGCAGCATCGCCGTCCAAGGCTCGCCACTGTCGTTCGACCGACTGGGCGGCAGCAGCAAACAAGGCCGCGTCCTTCACGGAAAGGTTCGTGTTGGTCATATTGGTGCCCGCGCTGGCTTCCGTGCAGTTGGGACACACAAGAAGATGCACCACCACATCTAGCGCTGGAGACCTTGACAGCCTCGCTGCACTCGTGACAGGGCCAGGCGTCAGGGTGGCCTGCACATCCTCCACGACGGCGTTGAGGACGGTGGTGAGGTACGCCTCGAGGTAGTGGCTCGCCGGTGTGTGCGCGCGCGTGGACGCGGTCGAGCCGTTGTTGTGGTTGGCGCCGCTGCAGCTGCTGTTGCAGGTTCCCGTGGTGGCGAGGTGCATGGCGGATGAGGCCTGTGTGGGTTCAAACAGCACAATGACATCCACAGGGAGACACGCCTCATTGTCCGCGGTTGAAGGTGGTGTTGTCGGGCCTTCAGCTCCAGCCACACGATCGGGTACGACGAGGATGGTCTGCGCAGCACCATTGGTCTGGTAGCGCGCGACGACGCGAGTGTATTTGGGATGGGCATTAGGATACACAGAGCTGTCGCCGGTGGAGAGGAGGAGCGGCAAGCCCGTGCTCTGTGTCAAGTCAACGTCCATGAGAATGGACAAGGTAGCGCATGCGGCATCACTGCTGGATGTCATCGCTGCTTGTCTTCAAAAACAACTAGGAGAGTTCAACAAGGCTACGTTGGAAACAAGAACAGAACAAACAAGCAAGAGAGACGGAAAGCAAAAGGGAAGGGGCAGAAGGAAATATTGTGGTTGTGACGGTATTGTTGGTGCAGTTCATCACATCCTATCGGGTGGTGGTCCCTCTTCGCTTTTTGTGTAATTTTGAATCTGTGATGTGCGCGAGCAACAAAGGAAAGAAAAAAAACAGTCAAGACCGGTGTAGAGGTGTGAGTGTGGGCAAGGTTCACCTTCGAGTGGATACTCTCAACGAGCTGAAGGCACCTCGCAGACGTAGCGCAAGCCGTGCGTCGTGTCAAAGAGTAGCATCGTACAGCCGCTCTCGTTTCCTACTGCGGACGTTGTCGAGGTGGATTGGGTCCTCGCTCCTCGGCAGCTCAGCCGCGCCACCTGTTCGTCCATGAAAGACACGTACGCCTCCACATCGTGGTCCGGGCACACCACGGCCAAGGTGGCCAGGTCGTGCGCACGGTGGGTCAGCGGGAACGAAGCGGCCGCGGAGGCCGCGGCGGGCGGACCGAGCTGCCGCAGCACATGGCGCGCTCCTTCTTGGACTTGGATGCGCAGCGGCATGAACGCGTCCACGCGAAAGCACTCCATCGAGAAGGTCCGCGGCACAGACAGCTCCGTCACGTGCGTGGAAGCGGAAGCCGCCCCAGCTGCGTTGGGGCTGGTGTCGGCGGCGGCGAGGACAACCGCAGATGGCGTGCACGACGCGCGCAGCTCGCTGATGTCCACACAAGCGTGTGAGGCGGCATTGTACGCTGGGCCAAACAGAAAAAGTCGCTCCTCCTGTGCGGACCCAGGCGTCGTGCGCGACACCTTGGCGGTGTCTGACATGGTTTCTGTCCAGGCACGCTGCCAGCTGGTGTGCTGAAGCACGGGCACACGCTGGGCAAACGCGCAGACGTGGCTGTGGGCAAAGAGCGACATGTTGTGCAGCTGCACTGTCGCCGTCGTGGCAGTGGCAACAGCAGTTGAGTGACCCTCAGGTGCCCCCTGATGGAGTGTGTCTGGCCGCGATGTTGTGGTTGCTGCTGTTGGCTGGGGCAGGGTGCGCGGTGTAGCGATGGACAGGCGGTGGTTCAGTGCGGTCAGTCGGCGCTGCTGCACCACAGGCATCACGCGCTCAACAAAGTAGGGCAGCGTCAGCCTCGCCGTGCTGCCAATATCTGCCAGCACCACTGCCAGCGGGGCTGGGGGTTTAGGCGGCATGGAGGCCCACCAGGACAAAAGGCAGTCGACTGGTACGTTCTGGTGAAGTGAAAATGATGGGACGAACAAAAAGAAGAGGAACAGCACCATGAGTGAGAGAGAAGTGGAGCACGTTGATTATCAGGTGGAGGATTTAGCTGGTGTGGCAGAGACACCCGATGAAGTCATTGGCTCGCACGCAGAGGAGTCAACCACGTGCGTTGCGTGCCGAGCCTCTTTTGCGTGCGAGGGTATCCGTACGAATAAAGAGGGCGAAAGGAGCACAGAAACAGAGAAGAAGGAGATGTGGCTGTCTTACATCTGCGTTCTCATTCTTACCTTCCTTGTCCTGTAATGATATTGTGTTGTTGTGTTTTAGGTTCTCAGTGCAGTCGCTGGTGTTTGTTCACAATGGAGGCAGTTTGCTTAATTGGTTGTCGCGCGGCACTTCCCCGGTACTTTGTCTGTTCGTGTGTTTTTTGTTTGTTCTGCGTGCGTACCGGTGGGTGCGCTGCTCTCTCTCTCTCTCCCTCTCTCTCTCGTCCTCTCATCAGTCAGCGATTTCGTTCAGTTCCTCGGGCGTGAGGGGCACAGTAATCGGTGCAATGATGGGGTTCACGACGCGCTTGAACTCCTCAAAGTCAACGCGCACCTTGCAGTCCATGTGCCCACCACCGACCCAAAAGACGGGCGGCGAGAGAAGGGCAATGTTCGCGCTCAGAATGACAGGGATCTGCTGCGTGGTGGCAAACGGCACCACAGCGCCGTGCGTGAACCCAGTCAGCTCGAGCGCGCGCTGTGGGTCGGCGAGGCGGAAGTTGAACTTCTTCTTGCCGAGGCCCTCGTTGAGCTCCTTCACCGCCCGCATCACGCGCTCCGTGTCGAAGCGATCCACGTACTGGAACACAATCATGTAAAAGCGCGAGTTTTCGCGGACCGCGCAGTCCTCGTTGGTGCAGTGCGTGTTTTCGAGCACAATGGTCTTGCAGAGGTGCTGAATGGACGCGGCGCCCAGCACGTCGCGGCGCCATTGCAGGTTCTCCTGGTAGTAGTTCGACGGCACCCACTTGAAGCTCGCCGAGTAGAGCTTGTGGGTCAGGCACCAGCGGCGTACCGCAGCCACCTCGGGCGTGTCCTCCGCGTGTGGTTGCAGCTCCGCGATGGTCAAAGGGTCCACCAGTGGGGCCGCACTGGCCACGCCAGAGGACGACGACGGCATCGCCGCGCGCTCGGCCACACGTCGTTGCAGATCTGCGAGAGTGGCTTCAATGGTGCTGTAGCGCTTCACCAGGGAGACAATGCGAGCTTCCATGTTTGTGCGGCGTTGTCGGTGTGGTTGGTGCTTGATTTTGAGTGTTTTGTGTGTTTTGATCTGTTGTTGTTGTTGTTGCAGGTGTTGTTGTTGTCGTTTATCTGTCGTGGTGTGCGATCTAGTGGAGTAATTGAGTCAAACGTGCAAGAAAAGGAGAGAAAGGGAAAGAGGACGGGTGATCAGTGTGTTTATTTTTTTACCGACTTTACACGGCTCCGCATGTTCTAGAGTGAGTTGCTCACTACTTCATCAAAACACTGTTCGTTCTCTCTTACTCGCCACCTTCTTTTTGAGGGAGTGATTTGTTGCTTGGAAGCTTGCGTATGAGAGGCAGAAACGATCAACCTTTTTTCTTTGTGTGGTGAAACCCTTTCAAGTCTGTTCATTTTCGGTTTCTGTGTTTTGTTGACAGCATGCACAAGATTGCTTTTTTTTTTGTCCGGTTCTACACGCGGACGCTAACGTATGGCACATAGGTTGTGTGTTTGTTTGTTTTTCCATGGCTCTCTCACCCTCGCCCTCGCGGGCTCAGTCCGATAGGCCGTCGTCGTCCTTGTCCGCCGGCTTCATCGCCCGCATGAACTGATCCACCGCGACCGGGTCCATCGAGTGCACCAGCGTGGCGAAGCGCGTGGTGGGCTGTTGCTCCAGCAGTGCGCGTGGTGAAGCACACTCGACCGCACTGCCGTTTTCCATGAAAATGATCAGATCGTAGCCCGCGACGGTGACCAGACGGTGCGCAATCGTGATGACCGTGTAGTCCTTGAAGACATTGTGCACGGTGTCCTGGATTTGCTTGTCGAGCTCGGGGTCGACGTTGGCGGTGGCCTCGTCCATCAGCAAGAAGCAGCTACGGTGGCGCAGTAGCGCACGCGCCATGCACAGAAGCTGGCGCTGGCCAACGCTGTAGTTGAGGCCGCCCTCCTGCACGTGGCTGTCGAGGCCGGTGGACTTCTTGTCCGTCTCACCCGTGCCGGCGCCGTAGCGGACACGATCGGACATGCCCACGTGGTCCAGCGCGGACCAGATCGCCTCATCCGACGACTCCAAGAACGGATCGAGGTTGGTGCGCACAGTGCCCTCGAAGAGCACCGGGTCCTGCGGAATCATCGAGAAGAGCTGGCGCAGGCGTCGCAGAGTATACTGCTTCGCCGGCACACCACGAATGCGCATCTCGCCCTCCGCGAGGTCGACCAGACGCAGAAAAGCGAGCAGCATCGTTGACTTGCCGCTGCCCGTGCGGCCCACGATGCCGACGCGCTGACGCGTGCGAATCGCAAAGTTGACGTCCTTGAGCACCAGCGGAAGCCCATCGCGGTAGCGCAGGCTCGCATGAGCAAACTCAATCGCCGGCATCTCATGGCCTGCGGCGTCGCGTGGGGGTGCGCGCAGCTGCGCCTCCGTGAGCTCGTCGTCCGGGTTGGTGATGATGGTGACCGCCGTGGCCGTGCGCTGTCCGCGTGCGCGTGCGGCCTCGGCGGACTTGCCGCTGCCGCCCTTGGTGTGCGTGTCCTCGAGCGCAGTGAGCCGCGCCACCTCCTGGTTGAGGTCCGCCTCCATATCCTCGTGCTCAATGTGGTCCACGTAGAAGAAGATGCGCTCCACGCAGTTCATGTCGGCCTCCACGGCGGCGACCTGCATAATGACTTGATTGAGCATGTTGCTGATGTTGTTGGCCATGGTCATGCTGAGCGACACGAGTCCAATGTTGGTGCTCAAAAAAGTGACGTGCACGGCGAGCACGCCAATAAAGGCGACGGACGACACAATAACGCTGGTCATGGTTTCAATGCGGACGGAGAGCCAGCGGCTCGCGATGGCCTTCATGTACGCGCAGGCGAACACGGTGTCAAGGCGGCGGAACGTCTCCTGCATCACGTGCGTCGCCTCCTGGTACGCAGTGATGGTCCAGCGACCGCCCATGGTCTCGCTCAAAATCTGAAAGATGGGGGAGTTGCTGATGTTCGCCAGACGCTGAATCTCACGGTTCGCGGCATTGAAGAAGGTCATGAGGCGACTGTAGATGTAGCAACACGGCAGGAGCACCAGCAGCACCACGTACTGCGTCGCAATCATCACCGCCATGGACGAGATGACCGAGAAGAAGGAGTTGAGCAGCTGCGAGTAGTCCATGGAGAGGCTCGAATCGACCTGGTCCATGTCCTTGGCGAAGCGATTGACAATGCGGCCGAGGGGCGTGGTGTCAAAAAAAGCCATGGTACCGCACGTGACGGAGCGCAGCAGCGCCGAGTGCAGCTCGCGACCGGCGCGACGCAGCAGCGTTTGCAAAAAGTACTGTCGCGCCGGGGCACAGAGCGTGTTCAGCGAGGTCAGCAGGAGGTACACGAGGAGGTAGTGAATGGATGAGTAGTGGAACGCGTCCGTTGACCACGCCGTCAGCCAGAGCTGGGGCCCGACAGACAGGCACTCGGTGCCAACAAAGGCGAGCACGAGCAGCACCACCAGCTTGGCGCCACCGCAGGCGTCCATGAAGCGCAGGTAGATCTCCTTGGGCACGGCGCCGACCGCCTTCTCCTCAATGGTCATGAGACGACCTCCCGGCGTGTCCTCGGCCTTCTCGCCCTTCTCGAGCACGACAATGCCGTCAGACGTGTCACCCGCGCTGACGACACTGCCGCGCTGCTTCACGGTCTGCTTGCCCGCGGTGTTGTCCGGCAAGTCACCAAGTAAAATCTCCACCGAGCCCGTCAGCGAGGCCTGCTTGCGCAGGCTGGCCTCATCGGAGAGAACATCGCGTGGCACCGAGCCGCTGGAGATGCTCTTGATGAGTTCCGTCGCACGGGCCGCGGTGAGTGGCGAGAGCGGCGAGAGCCCTGCTGGGAGATCGAGGGCACCGGCTGACGTCATCGCCGTCGTGGTGGTGGTCGGTGATCGACCGGTGCGGCTGTCGAGCGGGTCCAGGGGCAGCTCGGCCTCCATCTCCGCGAGCATGGCGTAGCGCGTGGCGTCGCCTTGAAAGCGGAGGCTGCCGTCGCTGTTGAGCACCACCACGTAGTCGGCGTGGTGAACCCACTGGACTTGATGGGTGGCCAAGATGCGTGTGCGTGTGCCGAGGGCACCGAGGATGCACTCGGACATGACGCGCTCGCCGACATGCGCGTCGAGGGCGGAGAGAGGGTCGTCCAGCAGGTACAGTTCCTTGTCCGCGTACACGGCCCGTGCGAGGCTCACACGCGCCTTCTGCCCCCCGCTGACGTTGATGCCGCGCTCGCCAATCTCCGCCTCGATGCCGCCGTTGATGTTGTCGAGGTCGTCCATCAGCTGGCTGCTCTTGAGCGCTCTGCGCAGCTTGCGGTGGTCAAAGTCGCTGAAGAAGAGGATGTTGTCCTTCAGAGTGGCATTCATGATCCAGGGACGCTGCGGCACGTAGGCAATCGAGTCCGTCGCGCGGACATCACCCATGGTGACGGCGATGGCCCCGACGAGCGCGTCAAGCAGCGTGGACTTGCCGCTGCCGGTGGGGCCCAGGATCATGGTCAGGCCGCCCTTGGGGATCATGAGCGTCACGTCGGAAAGCAGCGGCTTCGGACGCAGCTCGTAGTAGACAGCCTCACCGATCCCAGGGCCCCCGCCAGGCGGGCCTCCACCACCACCCCCTCGCGGCCCTCCACCACCACCACCGCCGGCTGGTTTTGGTGCGGCGGTGCTGCCCTTGCTCTGTGCCGTGCGCGCAGCCTCCTCCTTCTTCATCTTCTTGACAAGCTCCTCGGGGGTGTCGGGCAACTTCTGCGCGGTGAAGGCGGTGATGGTGGCGTTGAAGAAGAGGGCCGAGAGGGCCGACGACGAGGCCGCGCGCCGGTGCTCAGCGACGGCACTCTCCATCGCCCAGCTGCGAATCGCACTTTCTTCCGCCGCGCTCAGAGGCACAGCGCCATCGTTGCCATCATCGCTGCCATCATCGCTGTCAGGCTTCGCGCTCTCCGTGGGGCCTGGGAGCCGGCGCGTAGAGTCATCAGGGACGTCGTCGCTGCCGACAAAGCCCGCAATACGCCGCACCGAGACAAGCACCTGCATGAGCGATTGCACCGCCATCGGGATCATCACGAACGGCATCTGCAGAATCATCAGCAGGTTCATTGTGGGGAACACGACGGAGGGGGAGAGATCGTGACCGGTGAGGATGTAGCTCATGAAGACGCCGGCGATAACAAGGCTGGGGGTGGCGTTCATGACGAAAATGACCGTCAAGAAAAAGAGTTGCGAGCGCTTGATGATGTTCACCTCCTGGCGCCGCTTGTCCTCAATGTTGACGACAAAGGACGGCTCCCAGGCCATGAACTTGGCGACGCGGATGCCGGAGAGGAACTCGTTGGTGGCGCGCATACGAGCGTCCGTCGCACGCGCGCGAGCCTGGAAGAGGCGCATGTTGATGCCCATGGTGATGCCGTGAAAAGGCAACGTGAGGATCATCACCGCGATGCCCACGAAGGCGCTCGCACCGACCATGTTGTACAGAAGGTAGATGGCGACGCAGAGCTGGACCGGGGCGGAGATCATGTTCCAGAAGAACGACACAAACCGCTCGACACGCTGCACGTCACTGCCCATCATGTTCACCAGGCGGCCAGCGTTGAAGTCAGGGTGGGAAAGCGACTTGGGTGAAATGGTGAAGCACTTCTCAAAGAGCACCGACGTCAGCGCGTTGCGGAAGGTCAGGGAGAGGCGCGTGTTCATGTGGTTGAACTTGTTGTTCACACACGTCTTCACCAGCAAAATCACGACGTACGCAAACACGAGCAGGAGCCCCGCGCTCCAGGTGTGCTCGTCCTTCTCAAGGTACGAAATGTACCGCTGAAGAAGCACCGGAGAAATTAGCGTGCACGCGTCTGCCAGCGCGCGGAAGGGTAACAAGTACATCACCTCCCAGCCGAGAGCCTTGATCAGGGCCATCAAGATGGAGATTGTCGTGGGTGGCGGCGGGATAGTCGACGACGCGTGTGCTTGCCCGTCGCTTTTTTTGAACGCCGCCTCCGACGCGATTGGGGCATCGAAGAAGATGACATCCTTGACCGCCTCGAACGAAGCGAACTGACGAGGCGAGAAGGCGGCAGAAGTTCGCTGGTCGCTGTCGTCGTCATCGCCGGTGGACAGCGCGAAGAGGTGCTCGCTGAGGACCACACCGTCTTCCAAAATAGCGCCAGGCTTGCCTTCGTCGGTGCCCTTTGTCGGCATGGTCGCGCACGCCGTCTCGGCACTCATGCCAAGCCACTCAATGCCCGCGTAGAGGGTGCCGGGTGTTCGGTACTGCTGCACCTCGCCCACAAAGCGCAGCACGCCCCTCAGCGAGGGCTGCGACATGCGCATGGACTTGGTGCTCACAGGCAGGCCCAGGCATTCATCCCAGCGATGGCGCGCGCACCACTGCTCTTGCAGTGCGAGCGACACGGCGTGGCCGGCCTCGTAGGCCCTGTGCATCTGCGTGGGGTGCGGCATGCCCTCCGGTGACAGGGACTCCTTGGAGGCATCCTGCATTACTGCGCTGGCCCAGGTGTAGTAGAAGTTGCCGTATAAGTAGCCGGCATCGTCCTCGGGCTGGCGCGTGTAGGGCGGGGCCGTGCCCCAGAGCGCGGCGAGTCGCTGCCGCCAGTTTGCCTCACGGCGACGGCGCGTGTGCATGCGAGCCGCGATCGATCCGCCGTCCTCAGTGTCGTGCACAGGCTGCATCGTGCGCCAACGGAGATTGAAGGGGAGGGGGAGAGGAGGAAAGAAAGAAAGAAAAAAGGTGGGAAAAAGGGCAAGAACTTTTCTTATTCTTTTTTTTGTTTGTTTTTGTGGTTATCCTTTGGTGTGAGGGTGAAAGTTGACTCTTAGTTGTATGCTGCCTGTTTGTTGATGTTGCTTAGGGGAGAGAAAGAAACGAAAAAAGTCTGCTTTTATTTTTTACTTCACAAAACAACACCGTGTTAACGGGGATGGAGCTTGTCTCCTTTTTTTGTGTGGTTACAATACTTTCAACTCTTTTCTTCTTCTTTTTGTTTTTTCACGGCGCGTAGTGGGTCGTCTTGGCGAGCTCTGATACTTGGCGTTGTGGATACGTTCTCGTGCAATCGAGGAGAAGCTGAGCAAGTCGATTCAGCGCGTCTGCATGCACTCCTGAGAAACGTTTTGTATTTGAGGAAGAGCGCGTCGCAAAAAAAAAAGGAAAGACGGGAGAAAAGGAAAAAAGTAAACAAAAAGGAAACAGAGTGTGGGTCAGAAAGAAATAATGGGAGGGAAAATATCTACAGTTTGCCCGTCCACGAGGAAATGAAGCGAGGCAGAGGAACAATAAAAGAAACGGTCAGTGGTGATGTGTATGGACGAACACACACAAAAAAACAGAAAACAGAAAAATTCGCCGAGGGCTCAGTTTGCCGTGAAGTAGTAAAAAGAAAGGCGCCTCCGTTTTGAAAAGTAAATGGCGTGTGGCGTAGCGTCAAAAACGTTGAAATTTGCACAAACAACACTCAGTCCAGAAGGGGAGGAACACAAGTGAAGGATCAAAGAGGGGGACACAAGTAAGGAAAAAAAATGATGATATCGGTTTGAATGGTGAAAACCTTCTTGGTAGCGGGTACTAGTTTAGACTGACAGCCGTGTCCGTGGTGTTCTCCTCTTCTTTTCTATTTTCGTTCTCACTTGTTGGTGTAAGAGAGAATAATAATGAGACAATTGCAGAAGAAGGACAAGAGATGGTGTCAAGATGGGGTTCAAAGATGATAGAGAGAGAGAGAGAGAGAGGAGCAGAGAGAAATTGCGTCCATCGTATGCCAGTCCAGCGAAAGAGGCACGCGTGAGAACATGTGCGCATGAAAGTTGTGAGGATCGTCGCACGTGTATACATGACGCATCGTTTCCAATCGGAGCGACGGCAAGTGCGTTGCCTACATTTTTTTTTTTATGTGCTGTATGTTGTTTTGTTGCTGTTGGTGTTGTTGTTTTCGATTTCTGTGTTGCTACGCAACGATCAAAGAAAACCTAAAACAAAAGAAAAAAAAAGAGGAAGCACAACTCATGGCGCCACGCGGCGCGGGTCGCGAGGGAAGGCCGAGACTTGTCGAATGTCATTCGCGCCAACGAGGAAGAGCGCGATGCGCTCAAGGCCGAGCCCAAACCCACCGTGCGGCCAGGCTCCATAGCGGAAGGCGTTGACGTAGTCCTTCACCGTGTCCGGGTCCACCTTGAGAGCCCGCATGCGCTCTTGTAGGAGCACAGGGTCATCGATACGCTGGGCACCGCTGCAGATCTCCTCCCCGCGCAGGTACATGTCGAAGCTGCGCGTCGGGCCGTACGGGGCGTCGACGGGATTCATCGGCATTGTGTAGAAGGGTCGCGCAGAGGACGGGAACTGATCGACAATGTACACGTCGACACCGTAGCGGGCCGCCACGAGCTGCCCGACGGAGCGCTCCTGCTGAAGGCTGAAGTCATCCACCGGCGCGTCAATCACGCCGGCGTCGAGGAGCATCTGAACGGCGCTGTCAAACGGCAGGCGCAGCACACGCGGGCCGGGCACGATGCGCGTCGTGACGCCCGCCTCCTCTGACGCATTGCCCAATGTGGTGACAGACGCCGGCACGGTGGGCGGCAGGCCCGGGTAGGTGGACGGCGGCAGCGTGGGCCCACGCCCGCCAAGCCGTGCCTTGTAGATGTCCTTGGTGGACACCTTCCCGGTGGCATCGTTGCCAAGGTCGTACTCGTCCACAATGGCCTGCGGCACCTCGAACACGGCATCGCGCAGCGGTGCAGCCACGGTAGTGGGAGAAGTGGGTGTAGTCGTCGCGTCCTTGACACCGCTCGCACCGGCTGATGTGGCTGCTCCCGCTGGCGTGGACGCGGACGGCGCCTCTGCGGCCGGCACTGTCAGCTGAGCCATGGCAGCCTTGGCCGCCCGGGCGAGTGGCTTGCCGCTGCCGTGCTGGGCGTCGGCGATGATGCCGCAGAGCACGTACTCGAGCACGTCGAGTACCTCCGTGTGGTCCTTCTCAATGACAAGCTCGCCATCCAGTCCGACGTACTCGGTCAGGTGGCGATGTGTGAAGCTGTTCTCGGCGCGGAACACGGGGCCAATCTCGAAGACACGCATCGCATCGCCCATGAGCATCATCTGCTTGTACAGCTGCGGCGACTGCGCCAGGTACGCGGGGCGATCAAAGTAAGCGACCTTGAACACCGCGCTGCCGCCCTCGGAGGCCGCAGGGACCAGCTTCGGGGTGTGAATCTCCATGAAGCCGAGCTCGTCGAGTCGGCTGCGGAAGCTCTGGCCAATCACGGACACCAGTCGCAGCAGGGCGGTGGAGAGTGGCGTTCGCAGGTCGATCGGACGATGGTTCAGCCGCGTGTCGAGCTTCGCGTTCACGTCGTGGAGCGGGAACGGCAGCGGTGTCTCTGCGGCGCTGACGACACGCACAGCGGTGGCGTGGATCTCATAGTGCGCGCAGCTCGTCGCGCTCACCGGCTGCTCCGCGGGCCGCAATACCCCCTCCACCTCCACAATGGACTCCGGCGTGAGGTTCTTGACCTGTGCTGCGAGCGCCTTGCCTGCGCAGACGACCTGCACGGAGGCGAATGGCGGTTGACGGAGGTGGATGAACGCGAGCTTGCCGCGTCCACGGCATCGCTCTGCGCGACCACGCACCACCACAGGTCTGTCCGTCGCTGTTGATGGAGAAGATGAGGTGGAGGATGAGGTACCGGCACTGTGACGTGCGGTGAAACTGGCAATGTCAAACCCACCGCCAATAGCGCGCTCGCCAGAGGTCCACGAGGACGACGAGGCGATCGGTGGCGTCCGTGCAGTGGTGGAGGCGCAAAGGCCCGTGCGGCTGTGGTGCAGTCCGCGCGTGGCGAGCAGCACGGCGACGGGAGCGCTGCACGTGCGGCTCTCCAGTCGCGCTGTCAGGGTGGAGAGAGGGAAGCGCTTCATTTTGGGTGAGAGATCGAGAGACACCAAGACGGTGCTGGGTGTGTATTTGTTTATATTTTTGTGTGTGTGTACCCTTGTGTATCGGCACGTGCGCACGCGAGACAGAGAAGGATAGAAAAAAAAAAAGGGATGTGCACTGCTATTGCTGTTCAAGAACGGTAGACGAGGGGGGAGAAGAGACAGAGTGTGGGGATGAAAGCGCAATTGGTGAGTGTGAAACAAAACAAAAACTAGGCCAGCAAGGCGAGTGCATAGCGCATGTCAGGCGTTGGTTTCGCGCTCTACCTTGTCCAAGACACGCGTTGGCACAAGCACCGCGCGCGCGAGCAGGGTGTGAGCAGAGAAAAAAAAACTCAGCCTTAGCGCGCAACTCAAGCCGTTGTTCTTGTTGCCCAATGTGTTTTTGATGGTGTTGTTTTTTTCATACTTTGATCTTGTATGATTGTGACTTTCGACAGATGATATCGAAGACAAAGGAGGGGGGAAAAGAGAGAACACATAAAAGCTAGAACAATGAATGCCTATTCACCTCGCATGTGTGTGTGTGTGTGTGTGTGTGTGTACTGCTATTGGTTCAAACAGTGCGGCAAGATACGGCGCCTCAGCGCGCTGATGGAAAGGCGGGGGAGCGAAAAAAAGAACCACGAAGAAAACGGCAAAGACGCGATCAGGTGCAGTTCACAAGGGCAAATGCACAGATTACCTGAACGCGCTACAAATGGAATAATACAAAACAGAACAAACGCACACGGCATGAAGCGCGACACGTGGCAAGGAATCTCAAACCATACCTGACAGGCCGCTGCGATCATTGTGAATGTCGTTGTTCTGCTGTCTACGCGTGTTGCACCTCTGCTGAAGGTGAATAGGCTCCTTTAAAGGAAGTACACACGCAACGCAAGAAACGGCTTGTTGAGGAGTGGAGGGGGGTGGAGCCCATAACACTATTCGCCCGAGTGCTGTGCTTGGACCGTCTTGACAGTATCCTTTTTGGTCACCTGCGTGATGAACTGCTCAGGCACGGGAAGCTCCGCCCGCACCTCATCGCCGTCCTCGTCGAGGATGGGCACGGTAATATTCACATTTGTGCAGCAGCTCGTGACAATCTCGGTGTTCTCGAAAGGGTTGGGCACGCCGGTGCGGGAGGCGTCCTCGGAGGATGCCGCCTGGTCGGTGAGGTGAATCGTGGCCTTGTTCACCTTGTCGAGCTGAACGCTGGGGACGGTGCCGTGCACCAGCATTTCGACGCTCTGGCAAGACGTGATTTCAACAGGGCCGACGGTGTCCTGCAGTTCGAGTTGCACCTGCACACAGTCCACCATCTGCACAGTGTTGATCTTCGCGGGGACGGTGATGTAGGCCTGGTAGCAGCGCTGGATGAAGAGCGTGTGCTGCGCGTCCAGCTCCCCCTCAGGAAGCCGCACCTGAATAGGTTCATCGTCGTTCGGATCGCGCTGCTGGACATAGGCGAGGATCCAGCGCTTGCGGCTGGCATCACGCTCAATGACGCAGTCGCCCTCCGGTGGCATCATCGCCGTCGCTGTGTTCGCCGCGGCCTTCCTGCGCGGAGCCGGGGCGGTACCCGTCGACGCAGCCACCGTCGCGGCGTGGGCCGCTTGCCGGTCGGCGGCCTTCTCCTCACGGGTCACGTGGCGCAGGGCCTTGGTGATGTCGAGGCCTTGGCGATTGATCTCCGCGAAGAGCGCCTGCGTGCCGCCGCCACCGCCCGTCGAGGATGCCGCGTTGTTGTTGTTGAAAGCTGGCGGTGGTGGTGGTGGTGGTGGTGGTGGTGGTGGAGGGGCCGCGCTGTTCACGCCGATCAGCTCCGAGGTCAGGCGTCGCTGAATGGCCCCTGACGGACTGCCCTCTGCCGGACACGACGAGACCTGGCGCGAGGCCGAGGCCTTGGCGCTGCCCGCGCTGCCATTCTCGCCCCATGGCGCGCCGTGCGGGTAGCGCAGCACGACAAAGAGCATCATCTTCTGCAGCACCTCGCGCAGCTGCCGGGCCCACGCGAGAATGCGCTGTACCGCACGGTAGCGCATCGCCTGCTCGTCGCCCTCATCCGCCGCGCGATCGGGACCGGTGCTGCTCATCGCCGCGAAGGAGCCGGCGCGTGAGAGGGCCGCGATGGAGATGTGACAGTGCGCGACGATGCGGTTGAGGTCGAACTCCACATCGGCGAACCGCTCCCGCACAAAGACACCCGGGTTGGCGATCGACAGCCACGTGAAGAGGTTGGCGGCGTCGGAGACACACTGGGCCATGGCACGCATGTCGCCGTTCATTCGGGCGGTGTGCGCGCAGAGCGCCGTGTGGTCATTGATGGCCTCGTTGAGCGGCGCGAACACCGCACCGGCCTGCGCCAGCGTGGTCGGCGCCGCCGGGGCTTCGCGGATGTCCTCGAGTGTCTCGGTGTACGCGTCCACGACGGACGCCAGACTGCGCGACAGGTTCAGCACGGGCTCATTCTCGGCCTCCTCGGCGGCCTCCAGCACCGGCTCCATGTCCGCCCGCGTGACGTCGGTCGGGTTGCGCAGACGGCGGCTCGTGACAAACTGCCCTGCCTCGCCCTCTGCCCCACGTTGAAAGATGAGCCCGTCCGGGTGGTGTGACGCGACGTAGCGCATGAGCGTGTGCCCGGCCTCCTTGGCGGCGTTGCTGAGCGCGGACATGGACCGCATCGGCTCCGCCGTCACACGCGCGCACGCCTCATCGAGTGCCTTCTGCGCGGGGGCGAGGAAGGACTCGGCGAGGGGCTGGCCGGTGGGCTCAAAGACCCAGTTGAACAGCACGGCGACACGCGCGAGCATGGCGAGGGCAGAGCGGCTGCCCTCGTTCTGCCGGGCCTCCATGCTGCGGCTGATGAACTGCAGCGCGTCGCGGATGGCGAGCTGCACGGGGCCAAACAAGGTGCCATTCGCGTCCAGCGGACGGGGGTGACTGCGGGCGTAGCGCATAACGTTGTTGTGCTGGTGCACAATCTCGCGGATCCGCTTGACACCGTCCTTCACAGCGTAGGTGTAGTCCTCCTCGTGAGAGGTCAGCGAGACTATCGCGTTGAAAGACGCGCGCACGTCCTCCAGAGAGGCGCTGGTGAGCGGGGCGGGGGCCACAGTTGTCGCGGCAGGCACAGGCGCGGTGTGCCTGCTTGCCGGACGCGGCGAGGCGCCGGTGGCGGTCGCAGAGGACGCTCCCCAGGGAAGGCCATCGCTCTCGTCACTCCCGCCACAGACAGCGGGCACCATCGCCATCAGTGCCTTGAGGTGCGCCTGGACGGCGAGCACAAAGTTCTTGTGCGTCGCGGCACTGTCCCGACGACGCGTAGAAGTGAGCACCTTGTTGAGGTAAAACTGGGTCGTGTCGTTCACATCGCGCAGGCACTGAATCATCTGCATCGCGTTGCCCTCCGTCACAAAGCTCAGTGCCACGGTGGCCTCCTGGAGGGTGCGCAGGTGCAGCGTGTAGTCCTCCTCGTCCTTGGTGGCCATGGCGGAGGTGTAGAGGTACGTCAGGCCGCCAATAGAGCGCGTGTCGAGCACCACGTCCTGGTACAAGTCCAGCACGCCGCGTTCGTTGGCCGGCTCGGGCACGCTGGGGACGACGACCGTCAAGAAGCGCTTCATCTGCTCGAGGGCATCGCTCCAGTGATCCGCGGCCTGCGTGAGCACAGGTGCGGCGGTGATGTCGTTCAGCGCGCGCAGGGAGGCCGCGAGGCTGGCGCCGGTGGAGATCACGTCGTCCATGCACTTGTGGTGTGTTGAAAAGTGTGTGGATGTTCGAGCCACTTTTTTTTTTTTTTGCTTTGATGTCTAGAATAGTCGGATTCCTCCTCTCGTTCTATTTGACTGTTCCGTTTGCAACACTGTCTGTTTTTTTTTGTTTGTGTGTTCGGTTGTGGTGGCTGCTTCGGTTCAATTTTGTAACAGAAGCCAAAGAAATTCAAGCGAGCAGGAGAAAAAACAAAACAAAGGAAAAGGAAAAGGAAAAGGAAAACGGTGTTCACGTGTATGCCTCTTCGTGTGGCTTATTTTTGTTGTTCACGGACGGCAACAAACAACAGCTTGGTCAAAAAAAAAACTGTGTTGTCGTGAAGAAAAGAAAACGGAGACGAGGGAAGTAGAGAGAACAGTGTGAACGGAAGCTGTGGGGGAGTGACGGAGGTGCGAGAAATGTCCATGACAGTGTGCACCACGCAAGACCTTGATGCACAATCGCAGGAAGAGAGGAAGGAGCTTTTTGTGTGCGCATGTGTTTACGTTGCGATCCTTGCCTTGATGGTACGTTGAATAATGTTTTTTTTTTCGTTTAGTGTCAAGCAGAGAAGGAACCGAAAAAAAAAGTGTAGCAGGGAAATAAAAAACATATTAAAATGAACACAAAAATGGTTCGTCACAGGAAAAAGCTGATCTGACGTCACCACGGATTCGGGTCGTGCGATCCCCCGTTGGGTGTGACTCACGCGCTGTCGTCTTGCGTGACTTCTGTAGACGGCGCCAGCTCATCACTGCTGCCCGTGGCCTCCGCGTCTGTCGGTGGTGTCGCGTCGTCCTCCTCCTCCATCGTCGCCGCCAGCGTCGGTGTGAACCCTTCCGAGGAGCTCGTCCGATTGTCCACGGTGACCTCTGTCAGGCGGGCAAACTCAATGACGGCCTCCTTGTCGTCATCGTCCTCCTCAGAGGGGATCGCGGCCGGTGACCAGTGCGGCGTCACGGCGGCCTCTGCAGACGACGGTGTCCCGTCCGAGCTGTGGCCGCGCTCCGCCTCGAGCAGCCGCTCCGCCAAGGCCAGCACGGGCGCGTGAAAGCCGAGCTGGTGCGCGAGCTGAAGGCCGTAGTCGGATGGCGGGCAGGGGCCGGGCAGCAAGACGTGGCTCATGTGCAGAAAGGTGCGCCGTGCCGGACGCGCACGCGCTGCACCGACCACGCTTCCCAAAAGGCCATCACGCCGCCCGGAGCCAGCAAAGGTGGCGCGCTCACCGTCTTCCAGGTCGTCGTCGTCGTCCCCGTTCTGGTTGGGCGGCGTTGAAGGAGCCGTGTGGCGGCGGTGCGGCGCCGCGGCGGCGGCCCGTGCGGCAGCGCTGGCTTCGGCGAAATGCACGTTGGCCACGTCCTCGAAGGCAACGGCCAGCTTCGTGAGACCCATAAAGTGGGTGGCGCTGAGCGAGTGCACGTGGCGGTGGCGCAAATAGAGCAGCGTCGACCACGCGAGCGTAAAGCCCTGCGAGGTGCGCGTGCTGCGGCCGAGCTCGTCGATCAGCACCAGACTCCTCGACGACACCGCCGCCGTCACCGCCGCGAGCTCGACCAGCTCGTGACGGAAGGCGGAGAGCGTGACCGAGGGGGGTACGTCGCAGAGCATGTGCGCAGCGATGGTGTCGGCCAAGAACAGCCGCGCCGACGCCGCGGGCACAAAGCAGCCCGCCTGCGCAAGCACAAACGAGAGGCCCACCTGCTGCAGGAGCGTCGACTTGCCGCCCGCGTTGGGGCCCGTGACGATGAGCGTGCGCGTGCCAGCCGGCCAGACAATGTCATTCGACACACCCGCCCACGTCGCGTCCTCGTTCGGCTGCGACGACAGCGGACCAGAGGCACCAGGGTGCCGGGCAGCGTGCAGCGCCACCAGCGGGCGTGTCTCCGGTGTGATCGTGGTGGTGTCCTTGTTGGGCGTGTTGTCCTCGCTCGTATCCGCCGTCGACCAGACCGGCCGCACGCAGCCGCGCGCGCTCGAGTGGCGCGCAAACGATACGAGCAGGTCGAGCAGCGCCACGGCCTCGGCCATCGCCTGCAGACGGCCCAGCGCACGGTGCAGCGTGGCGAGCAGGCTGCACACGCTGGCCACCTGCTCGGCAAGGACGGTGTTGCTGTACGCCTGCGCCGCGCGGCACAGGCCCTCGAGCTGGTCTGTGGTGCAGCGCACACGTTGCTTGGACGCCCGCTCACGACGCGCGCTGTGGCTGTGGTGGACGGCGGCACCGCCCCTTGTCGAGGACGGCACAGGTTCTATTGCAGCCATCGCGATCGACGTCGCGGCACGCCACTGCGCGCGTTGGCGGGCCTGCTCCGCCGCGCTCGGTGCCGCCTCCGCCGTGGACGGGCGATCCGCCGCTCGCAACGCTGTCATGGGCGACATGTAGGCTGACGCACAGCTGTCCCGGGATTTCGGTGTCTCGTGCCGTTGTTGCTGCTGCTCTTGTTGCCGTTTCAAGGCTTCTGTGTAGAGGGCAAAGTGCTGGCCGCCGGCGTACTTGTACTTGAAGACCTCGTTGGGTGCCTTGGCGTCCTCGCTGGCAGCGTACGACAGGCAGTAGAGCTTCCCGGCGTCCAGCTCCAGCTGGAGCGTGCGCAGGTCAAAGCAGTGGCGCAGAGTCGCATGGTATCGGACAATGGCATCAACCTGAGACGTGAAGCACGAACGGGCCAGGTCGAGCGAGCTCCCCGCGTTTGTCTTGACCACGAAGAAGTCCTCAAGGCCAGTGATGCGCGAGCCAGAGGCGCGTCCACCACCATTGTTGTTGGCGGTGTTGGTGTTCGCTGTGCGGCCGCGCGTACTCGCCCGTCCACCGCGGCCTCCCGCGCGTGGAGTAGGAGCCGGGTGCCGCACCGAGAATGGCACGACACGGCACACCGCGGCATCAAAGTAGAGGCTCGCGGTCGCCTCGAGGTCTGGCAACTGACACGCCATCAACGTCTGACGGATCTCCACCAACAGGCTCGGCATCGGCGGTCCTGTTGCGGTCGGCGGTGGTGGGTGCCTCTCCGGTGGCCACGCGTCCCTCTCCACATCCGTGCCGTCGAGCAGAAGCGTGAGCCGCTGCAAGACGAACAAAGACCGCCAGAGGCGCACGAGACACTGCAGGAGCTGCCGCTGCTGCGCTGGCACGAGCACGCTCGGGCGCCAGAGAAAACTGGCGAGCAGCCTGTCCAAGTCGAACGAGTCGAGCTCCTGCAAGGTCGCCCGCAGCGAGGCCATGCGCAGTGGATCGCGCAGCAGCCATGCGACCGCGTCCAGGCGATCATTCACCGCGCTGAGCTCGCGCAGGGGCTGGAGCAGACTTGTTCGGATCAGGCGCTGGCCCATGGCCGTGCAGGCCGGTGGCAAGGCCTCCACGAGAGGCACCACAACCATGCCGTGCCGCTCACCTGCATTTGACGACGATGACGACGATGACGCCGACGCCGAGGTCGACACGATGCCGAGTGCGCGCACGGTGGCACGTGAGAGAGAGACGTACTGATCGAGGTGCAGGTAGGTCACGCGCAGCGAGTGCGGCAGCCACTGCATGCCGTGCAGCTGCTCCATATACGCCACCAGCGCGTTCGCGGCGGCCACGCACAGATACTGGTCGGTGTCCTCCACCGCCGTCGTCGACACCTCTGTGGCACGCAGCACGCGCAGCCGCTGCACGCCGTGCTCGGCGTTGAAGAACCGCCTCTGGACGCTCGTGAAAGCCATGTGCTCGCCAAAGTGCCGGAGGAGCGTCTGCGTGCACTCCTCCTCCGTGGCCGTGTGCGGCACGAGCACCTCCACAGGGTTGCGCGTCGCCAGCAAGGACAGGGTCTTGGCAAACGTGTACGTGTCACTGAACTGGCCAATCAACAGCGTGAAGGACGGCAGCACGCACAGGGCCACGCCAATGTCGTGGCGCGCATTGTCGATCAGCGCCATCACACAACAGCTGGCATCCGGTGGCTCTGCCTCTGCTGCTGCTGCCGCTGCGGTAGCAGGTGTCTTTGACGTGTCAGTCTCGCGTGCAGAGCCGTCCGGCCGACGAGGGACGGCACCGCGCGCACGACCGCTCGCGCTGTCCGCACTGCGCGCGGACCAAAAATGCTGGTGCACCGCGCTCAAGGCACTCGCCGCAGACCTGTTGGAGCGGTTCAGTCGCTGCGCGGTCGTCTGCACGTCCTCTTCACGGAGGCACGGCGTGGCGGGAAGGCGATCGGCGCTCGGTGCAGCGTGAAAGGACGGCCCTGGAGGTGGGCCCCAGCCATGCACGGGGTTCATCGGGGATGGCGCATAGGGTGGGTAGGGCAGTGCCATGGGAGGTGCCTGCGGCGGCGGTGGGGGCGGCATAGGCACGGGTGAGAGTCGCTGCAACGGTGGCCACGGACCTGGTGGCGTCGGCCGCCGGTACCGGTGAGACCAGTCGGCGCGGACGTTGAGAGACGGGTCGGTGCGCGTCACCGTCGGCGCTCCCGGCATGCGTGCAACGTCGGGTTCCCACCGGTGCCCCTGCATCTGAGGATGATGGTGGTCGTTCTGCTGCTGGTACTGCTGCTGGTGCTGCTGCTGGTGCTGCTGCTGGTGCTGCTGCTGGTGGTAGCGGTTGAGCGGGGCCACGAGCGTCCGCACCACGCCGGAGGCGATGCGGTAGCTCGCCACGTCGCTGCCGCCGCCGCCGCCGCCGTTCACGTGCCTTGCGCCAGTTGTGGCCTCCGCCAGTGACTGTGGGGGCAGTGAGAGCGGTGGCATCAATCCCGGCAGGCCACCGTCCCACCAGGGTCCGTCGTGACGCGCGAGGTGTGCAGGCATGAAGGCGTTCACGTAGTCGTCCATGTCCACATACGTGGACCTGACAGGTGAACGTGCGTCACCGGACATCGCCCGTGTGCGTCGAGGGGCTGTGAAAGAGAACAGATCTGTTGTGTGCTTCAGAGTTTTTAAAAAGAACGAGGAAGAAACCGAAAATGATGCGTCTGTGTGTAGTTGGGGGGAAAAAGAAGATTGTCTGTGTGTTTGTTTGTAGTTATTTGTTTGTGTCTCGAGTGTTGTGTTTGAGCGAAAAAAATGAGCGGGACATGTGGTGTTGTAGTTGAAGAATGTATAGAGAAGGAGTGGGCAGATGAGGCATTGCTCAAGAGACGCTTCAGCGAGGCCACAGAACGGTGTGCGGTTCTTTGGAGAGTCTTTGGGTGGTGAAAGCGTTGTTTATTTATTATTATTATTCTTTTTAGTTCTGCACGCAATGGGATCTGCATTCCGTGCTATCTTCTATTTTGAGGTTGTCCGTTTTATGTCGGTAATGCCTTCGTCAGAATACGAAGACGTCGCATCGAGTCAGGTGTTTCGCTGCCTTCACGTTGACACTGTTTATTGGCTTCCTACTGCGACTTCTTCTGCTGCTGCTGCTTGGCCTTCTTGGGGCTCGACTTGCTCGCAGCGCGTGGGCTTGCCTTGGCGGGCTTGCTCTTGCTCGCCGGTGTGTCCGCTGCCTTGGCGCCGTGCTTGCCGAGGTACACGGCACGCTCCTGCTGCAGGGGCACGAGCTGCGCGAAGCCCGCGGTCACTGTGCAGAAGCAGTAACGGAGCATGGTCCAGGCCGAGGCATGGCAGGCCACGCAAATGCGGACGCACATGCCCAGCTCAAAAAAGTGAATAATCCACGCGGTGACCCAGACAGCCTGCACGCCTGTCATGCCACGAAACACGCGGCGGCCAACAAGGAACAGACCGGCCATGATATCGCGCTCGAGGGTCACGGCCGCGCGAGTCACAAAGGAGTCGGGGTAGTGGCGCTGTAGGGTGGCCACGTACGCGGGCATCACCAGGTGCGTGCCGTCTTCGCTCACCGTCTCGCCGAGCACAAGGTAGTTGAGGAGGCCGAAGAGGATCACGGTGGGGATGTACACGGCCCACGGATACCGGTACGGAATGCGCCTGACAGTCGCGGAGGAGCGGGAGCTAGAGGCCATTGTCCTTTGGATGTGAGAAAAACGCAACGACAACGAGAAGGTCAGGTACGGAAAGTGTCTGTGTGTGGTTGCTTGTCGGGGTGCGAACGTGTGCTTGTCAGCCTAGAGGGGAAGAAAAGGGACAGAGAGAGAGAGAGAGAGAGACAGAGAGACGCAGAATAGGAAGGCACGAGAAGAAGTCAGAGCATGCACCAGTCTCCGAATGTTGATCAGTAATGATGATTGATTCCCAGTTGTTTTGTGTGTTTTCTGGTGAGGTGGTCGTGTGAGCATGCCGTCGTATAGGTGTGTCCTCTTCTGGGCGGACGAGGGTCAACGTACATGCAGTTGTGTTTTGCTTTTTGTGAGTGTGTGTCGATCAAATCGAGCACGGTTATTCGCAAAGTGACAAGAATGTGGCGCGGCAATGTACAGCAAAACAAAAAAAAAGAGGGCAGTGAGTGGGAGAGCTGGACAGCAGGGGCGAAGAAGAGCGCCTCTTGTGCTCGCCTCCTTGTCAGCGCTACGCGACTTCCCCAACAGGGGCACCACCGCGAGGGCCGCCGGACAGCACCCCACGCGCAATCGCGGCGGCGGCGGAGGAGGCATCGTCAAACGCATCGAGCACCACAAACACCACGCACGCCGTGATGAACCCGGCGACGCAGAGTGCGGTCGCGCGCTGATCGGCCAGACGCTCGGACTCGCTCTTGCTGCTGTTGTACGCGGTGCGCAGACGCTCGCCCACCGTCCACATCACGTTGGCGCCAAGCTTGATCTTGTCCCACACAGCAGGAGACTTCATCCGTGTCGACGAATCTCTGTCGCAATGAAGAAAAAAGAAAGAATAGTGAGGGAAGGACAAGGTTTAAAAAAAAACGTACTCGCGGCAGTTTAGATGCGAGACAAAAAAAAAGGGTCGAGAGGAGGGAGAAGAATGTGCGTCCATATGCGAAGCATAACTGGCCGTATGAGTGGCATGTGTGAGTTGTTCCCATTGTCTCTCTGCAGATCTGCAAATGAAAAGGGGGGAGGTGGAGGGAAGCGCTAAAGCCACAGTTTTTTTTTTGCTCTAGGGCAGGCAAATTTGGAGTACCCTCAGCAATATCTTCGATATTGTGAGTGCGCAGCTTGTTGACTGTTTTGTTTTTGTTCGTTCGTTTGAGAGTCTTTGTCTCGATAATCACCTTTTCTTTTCATGCTTCGTCTGTAGGAAGCATTATTGTTCACGATACCGTGCGCTTGATGTGTCGGTGCGATCGGGCCGTGCCCATGCTGATCAGGCAGCATGCGAACAGCACCAGTGAGAGCACCGCGAGGCCCAGCACATTCAGCCACCGCCGGTCCGTCGCGAAGCCGAGGAAGGCCGCAAACGAGTCGCCTGTATGGCACGGAATGACAATCTCGGAGCTGTTGCCGGACGCAGAGTCAGAGAAGGAGGAGGACGTATCCACGGTTGACCACGCGTACGCGGCACGTGCGGGCCAGGAGCGTGGCAAAGATGCCGCTGCCGTCGCCAAAGCGTCACTTGCGGACCTCCAGAGGACGTTCGTCTCTTCAACATCGTCAACAGAGAAAGAGCTGCTGCTGGCACTGCTGGCACTGCTACTACTGCCGAGACTGCTGCTGCTGCTGTTGCTGCTGTCGTCAGGTCGCACACACCCAAAGGTTCGCCCGTGAAATTGTGTGAGCACGCAACTTTCAAATGCGAGACGACACACCGATGCCAAGGAGACGCCCTGCACCACTGTCGGCATACTCGTCAGGTTTAGCACCAGACCTGCGAAGAGCAGGTTGCCCGTGTAGACGGCGAGCAGCACAAACTGATCGACCGTCACCAGCACCGCCGGCAGCAGCGCACAGGCACTGCACGTCAGCAAGGCCGTCATGGAGCCGCAAATGGAGGTCAGCACGAGCACCACCATGAGCTCAAACACCGAGGCATCATTCCAGGTGCCGCCGAAGTTAGTGCACAAAAACACAAGCAGTGCAATGAAGGTACCGACGATAAAGCGGACCACCACATCCGCCACATACCGATACGAGACGTACGTGAGCGTGCTGTAGTAGCCCTGCGCACGATGGCGCTGAAAGCGAGTGCACTCACGGCGCACGGCACTGGTGGACATGAGCGTGTTCAAAAAGGTGGAGCTGACGAGGAAAAAGAGAATGCCAACGCGGGTCTGCATGCCATTCTGCCCGCTCTGTTTGCTGTACAGCCACGCCAGCAGCACGCACAGCAGCGAGACGAGCAGCAGCGTCACCCCGCGCCAAATCAGGCCGTGCCGAAGCTGCACGAGCTCGTAGAAGCAGAGAAACATAAACTGCTGCGCGCCAGACGGGGGCACGTGCCGCCAGCCCTCCAAGGTCTGCGTGCCCGCCGCGCACTCACGCAGAAAGCTGTCTACCTCTCCGCGAACGGCGGCCGCGTTCCCCGTGCTCGCCATCGCCGCGAGTAAGTTGTCCATGGTCGCCTGGGAGGGTTCCGCGTCCCCGTCGGCGGCGTCCGTGGCCGACAGGAGCAGCGGGGTCTCCAGCCCGAGCAAGGGCCCGGAAGACGCGGCCTGGTACACCTGCTGCAGAAACAGCTCGCGGCGCCGCTCTCGGGCCACCAGAGTGGTCGAAAAATCCACCGAGGCGGTCTGGCGAGGGGTGTCGGTGGAGGTCACCGCCGGTACGCGCTTGGCCTCCGCCGTCACGCTCAGCACCGTCTTGTCCGTCGCTGCGGCTGTCGCCGTCGTCACAAGGTCGGGCACGAGTGAGGCCGCGGCGTGCGCGTTCGCGCGAGTCATGTTCAGCTGCCGCGGGTCAAGCAGTGGCGCGCGGAAAAGGCCCTCGAGAGGACCGCAGTAGAGGACCTTGTCACGCACCAACAGAGTGATATCGTCAAGGAGCTGCATGAGGACCCAGCGCGGCTGCACCATGGACAACACCACCACACGCGCCTGACGCACAGGACTGGGCAGGTCGCGGTTCGGTCCTGCGTGTCCCGAGGGGGGCTGTCGTGGAGTCGCCGTGGCGGAGGCGTTTGTGTGCGTGGACTCTGCCACCGATGACGGGACGTGGGTGTGCGTCGTTGATGAGACATGCGTGCCGGGCGGCACTGACAGGGGTGCGCGCGCCGACGGAGGCGCGGCGAGGCGCCGGAGCAGCGACAAGAACTGACGCGCCTCGTGTGTGGCCAGGCCTCGGAGGGGGTGATCGAGAAGGAGCACCATCGGGTTCAGCAGCAGCTCCTTTCCCAGCATGACGCGTCGGCGCACGTAGGGGCCGCAATCACGCAGCACCACATCCTTGACGGAGGTGAGCGCGAGCTCCTCGAGCACCTCCTCCACCGTGTAGGCCTGCGAGGTCATGGCGATGCGCAGAGAACGCGCGTAGCTCAGATTTTCGCGCACGCTCAGGTTCTCGAGGGGGGCGAGGTCGTCGTCGAGAAAGACGGAGCGCGCCTGGTATGACGGGGCTGTGACAGGAGTTCCGTTGAGCACCACATCGCCCTCCACAAAGGTGACGTCGGCCGGCAGCTCCCAGCCGGCGAGTGCGGAGAGCAAGTCGTAGGCAGAGTCGGTGCCACAGCAGTTCACCACTCCGCTGACACGACCGCCGACGAACAAGGCCGAGACGTCGGTCAGCAGCGGGGCATCGCCGTCGACAGAGTGTGCGTTGGTTGTCGTCGTGGTGTGTGGTGTTGTCGCCTCCGATACCTGCGCAGTGGTGGTGGTGGCGGGGGAAGGTCGGGATGTCCTGTGCGCGGTCAAGCTGTTCAGCGCGCCACGGCGTTGTTTTGTAGTCATGGTGACGTGATTGCAGCACAGGCGCAGCGAAGCGTGGTGCCAGGCCGACATCTTGTGCGGGGAGGCAGCCCTCGTGTTTGTCGTGCTGGTCGTGCAGGGCAGACGATGCGTCGTGGTGGAGGGCACCATGTCCGGGGCGGCACCGGTGGCCGCGGGACGGAGGGAAGAGCTCATCGCGATAGGGAAAAGCAAATAAAGAGAGAAAGGGAGAAAGGGAGAAAGGGAGAAGAAAGAGGGGGGATGGGGAGTGAAACGGTTGAATAAAAAGAGGAGCGAAGCAAGAAAATAAAAATAAGCAAGATTGTACGTGAACTTGTTGGTGCTTTTTTGGGTGCGTGGTGTGTGTGTGTGTGTGTGTGGTACGTGTTTCACCAGCTTACGACATTAATTTAAAGGGAAAAGAAAGCGGGGGAGACATATGAGAAGGGGATGTGAGAAATGAGAGCACTGCATGCGACATCGAGAATACCAAGAGCGAGCGGATGGTGACGCCAGAAAAATTAAAAGGCGAGCGAGAAAACATGCCACAAGCGCGACAACGAGTCACTGTGTGGTTGATCTTGCTGTCTCAACCGTCAGATGTCAGTGTGAACAGATTCCGGCAATGCCAAATAGGTCGGTTCTCTTGTCTTTTTGTGTGTGTGTTGTCATTGTGTTTCCATGTTATGTGGAATGGGAGATGGGGTCTGCTGATTGTCAGAGATTACATACGTCTTCTTGTGTTCGTTTCTTGCACATCTGTTCACGCTTCCTGTAGTGAGACTGCGTTTGCTTTTTGTTTGTTGTTTGTTTGTTTGTTTGTTTGTTGTTTGTTGTTTTCACAGCAGCTCCGTCTTGGTGAGCAGCGGCTTGTACGCCTCCACAACCTTCTCCAGCGCGCGGCTGTGCTGCACGGTGGTCAGGAGCTGCGCGAGCGCGGCACGCACCGCATCCAGCAGCGGTCCCTGCTCGCGGTACTGTCGGAAGTTCTCCGTCGCACTGGCCGCCTCCAGGGCCGCACAGAGCGAACGCACGACACGCGCGGTCATGTCGACCGTGCCGTCCTCGCCGGCCTCCAAGTCGTCCAGCGGTGGGGTCGTGCTGTGCAACCCGAGGCCGGGCAGAGAGCGCGTGCACACCAGGGCCAGCGCGTTTGCCGACTGCGTGCGGACCTTGAAGATGCGATCGTGCGCGACCGCCACGCAGAGGACGTCAATGGCCTCGGCGCAGAGGGCGGGCTCGGCGTCGATGAGGTGCGCGCGCGCGATGCCCATGCCGAGCGCGCACGCAGCGTTCCATCGCAGCTTCGCCTCGTGCTTGTTGAGCGGGTGCAACACGTCGAGCAGCACGTGAAGAAAGCCGTGCGCCACGCACTGTCCCTCCGGCTCCTCCAGCTCCAGACGCGCCATCTCGCCCGTGCTCAGCGCCTGCAGCAGGTAGTTCATCATGCGAATGCCGTGTCCCTGTACGGCCGAAACGTGGTCAAAGAGCACGGCCTGGATGGCGGTGTTGCACAGCTGCTGCATCGCCTCAGACGACTCGCGCACCCCGCCCGACGGCGAGGTGCCAGGCTGTTGGGGCGGCGACGAGGCTTCGCCGGCCGCGTTGGATAACAACGGCTCCGCGTAGTCCTGTCGTGTGGCCAACGAGGCAGGGGAGGTGGCGAGCGGGGACGTGGGCGGGTACGCGGCTGTCAGACGCGAGCACATGTTCGACAGCGCAAACGCGGCCTTGGCGCGCACGGCGGGGTCCGCGTTGATCGCGAGCTCGTTGACCGCGAGGGACACAAACCGCTGTCCGTAGCCGCCGACCAAGGTGGGGTACTGCCAGGCCCACATGCCGACCGTGGTCAGCGCCTCCGCCTGAACGGCGCCCCACGGCTCCATCACGTCGCCCGCACCGTCCGTGCTCGTGTCCTCGTCCCGGCCGAGCGCGCCATCCACCGCCCCGGCCGTGAAGTTCACGAGCGCGGCCGCCTCGGCCTCGGTGAGCGTGGCCGCGTAGTCCTCTCCCATCTGCGCGAGGCAGCGGAGCAGGGCGACAAGCAGCTCCTCGGTGGCGCGGGGCAGGTCGTGCGTGAGGCATTGCAGGGCACTCGGCCCGCTGCGGCTGCCCTTGGACGGCGAGCTCAGCACACTCGCCGCGGCGGAGCCGGCGGACACGGCCCGGGTCGCCATCGTCGCCTGAACAATGTGCAGCATCGACTCCGCCACCTGCATGCCCGGCACGAGCAGCGCGTGGTGCACCACTTCCTTCTCGGCGGTGGAGGCGCGGTTCTTCTGCAGGTCGGGGTCGAAGCCCGGGTCCTCGGCGTTGTTGTCAAAAGCCTTCCAGACGTAGCCCATAAAGTGGAGCCACGCACGCAAGCACTCGGCAAACGCATCGGCCGTCGGCGCGATGGCCCCGACCACGGCGGACTCGGCATCGGTCCCATCGGCAGGCGGTGGCGAGGTCGCGCGCAGGCGGCGTGTGACAATCACGTGCAGGGTTGCCACGTCGGTGGCGAGGCCGGCCAGCAGCTGCTTGGAGGCCTCCACGACGAGCGCAAAGTGACTGTGCAGCAGCGGCGGGTGCAGGCGCGCGAGCTGCGTCGTGCATCGCCACATCTCCACCCGCTCTGGTGCATGGGCGAGGAGCACCTCCAGCATATCCGGTGGCCCCGTCGTGGTGGTGGTGGTCGTCGTGGTCGTCGTGGTGGAAGTCTCCGCGCTGAGAGCAGGGAAGAGCACCGTGCACGCCGCCGCTTGCAGCGAATCATTTCGCAGGATCTGTGTGAGCCACGCCGTGCCAGCGAGAAAAAGGGACGCAGAGGAGGAGGAAGGGGAGGACGAGGCCGCCGCCGCCGTCGCGTCCGCAGAGCTCGGCGCGGACAGACACGCGCGCAGTACAGGCAGCTCCAGCGCACGCAGCACACACCGCTGACACTGACCGCAGCGCTTGTACGGCGTCTCGGAGATGGTCACGGCGAAGGTGGCGAGGAGCTGCGGCACGGAAGCATGCGTCACGGGCGTCCGGCCCGAATGCGCGGATGGTTTCGTGGCAGCTGGTGTGGTCGCCGTGTTCGTGGAGGTGGTAGTGGTCAGGGCCCACTCCAGGGCCTCGTGCAGCGCGAGCAGAATGGCACCGCTCTGTGTGGCGATGGAGACGAACGACTGGCGATCGCGGCGCGGCTCCTGGGCGTACTGCATGAGCGGGTGCAGCGCGCGCAAGAGCAAGATGAGCGCGTTCTGCGCACCCGACCGAATTGTCTCCACGGGATCCCACAGGAGTGGGTGAAGCAGCGGGTGGCGCACGTGCGGGCCGCGGCGGACATCCTCCTCGGGAAACACCCTCGGCAGGCACGCGTTCAGCGAGGCGCCGGGGAAGCGGGTGAGCAAGCACGTAAAGAGCCACACAGCACACGCACGCACCTCCTCCGCATTCGCTAACGTCGATGAGGCGGAGGTGTGGCTGTTGCTGCTGCTGCTGCTGCTGCTGTCCGCGCCATAGCAGGAGAGCTGCGCGAGGAACTCCACGCCCGGCCGCAAGAGCTGCGCGGCGAGGTGCTCGTCGGAGATGGTCGCCTCTATGGCCCCGACGGTCGAGGCGGTGGCCGTGGTCATGCGGCTGCCGAGCCAGCTGCTGAGGCCCGAGCTGGTGCCATCACCCCCGCTCGCCCCAGCGTTCGACGCGGTCGAGAGACCCGGTGTGGTGACAGTGGCCGCGGCCATGGCGGCGGGATTGGTGGATGTGGGGGCACTGGTGGCCGCATCCGTCGTCGTCGTCGTCGTCACCCCAGCAACGGGTGGTGCCGGGTGTGCGGAGGGGTAGCTACCGCGCGCGCTCGTCGTCGTGCTGCCTTCGCCACTGCCATTGTGCAGGGACGGGGCGGCGCTGCTGCTGCCGATCCCTGCCCCGCTGTGCAAGGTGCCTGCGCCGCGTGCGGTATCTAGGCAGTACCACATGACGAGCTTCGCGAGCGTCACCAGCTCCGCCACACGCCCGGCGCGCTCCGCATTGGCCGCCGACTGCTGCTGCGGCGTGGACAGCGGCGCCGGATCAACGTGCGCGGCGGCATCCGGACCGGCTTTCTTCGGCGGTGCCGAAGCGGCCTTTTCGTTCTTGTGCGCAGCGGCCGCCGCCTTGGCCTCCGCACGAAGAAGGACGTCCATGCGCGCAGCGGCGGACAGCAACAGCGGCACCGACACCACCGTCGAGCTCAGCACGGTCCCGTGCGGGGCCGATGCCGGCACAGGCTTGCTCTGGCGATGGGGCGTGCCGACTGAGTCCGCGTGTGGGGTCTCCAGAAGGGCGGTCGCCGAGCGCAGCAGGCCGGCGGCCCCCGGCCGGAGCTGATGGTGCAGCTGCCGCACAGAGCTGAGTGGCTTGCTGGTGGTGGTGGTGAGCAGCACCTCGTCTGACTTGGTGCTCACGTGTGACGGTGCACGACCGGCACCATCGCTGACGCTCTGACGCTTCTTCGTATTGTCCTTTTTCGGTGTTGCGGACGAGGACGCTGGTGTCTTTGCCTGCGAGCCGCACGACGACGCGTTCAGCGGCGCTGGGTTGCCGGTCTTCTTCTTGCCCATTGTGCAGCCTCCGCGCGGATATGTCTCTCGTTGAGTGTGGTTTGGTTGTGTGTGTGTGTGTGTGTGTGTGTGTGTGTGTGTGGCGAGTGTGTTTGCTGTGTTGTCTGGTTGCTCCTGTTGTTTCTTCGGCGTCTTTTGCTTCTCGGCAGAGTGCAAAGTGGGGTTTGGGCAGTGGCAAAACGCGGGCCAAGAGTGAGCAAAAAATGGTTGAGAGGAAGGTGTGTGAGAGAGGGTGTGTGTGTGTGTGTGTGTGTGTGTGTGCTTTTAAAAGTAAGGCTTTGGGCGAGACAGTCAAGTGCCTTTTTGCGATTGTCAAGGCAATGTATCGCACAAACAAAACGAAAAAGAGACTCACAACGAGAGAGCCCGTGGTGCAAAGGGGGGGAGTGGGTCATGATGTGGCTCCTCCTTACGTGTGTGGTGCATGGACAGTCATACACCAAGGCCACTGAGAAATCCAAACAAGGAGAGCATGTGTTTTCAATATTTTCTGTTTGATTTGTTTGGTTTCGTATGTGCGTTGTTGTTTTTTGGTTGTTGTTTTTTGTTGTTGTGGTGGTGGTGGTGGTTAGTGGTGCTAATCTGGTCAAAGTCTTGTGGCCCCAAGGCCACTCTTCTTACCGCGCAGCTTCATCGCGCTGCCGCCCGGAGCTGGCGAGCCCGGCAGTGGCGAGGATGCGGTGCTCATCGTCATGCCATCAAAAAGCGACGAGAAATCTGCGTTGGCCGGCGCCACGTGGTCGGATGCGGCGCCGGTGTGGCCGAGGTCGCGTGTGAAGGCGGGCTTCGCTTGCGCAGGGGCGGGCGCGAAGAGATCGTCCATGTTGGTCTTCGCCGTGCCCCAGCCGCCTGTGCCAGCGCCACCGGCGTCATCCTCGTCATCGCTCCAGCCGCCCTTGTTGGCGGTGGTGGTGGTGGTGGTGGTGGTGGTGGTGTGTGCGGTGGTGCCCGAGTGAAGTTTGAAGGCGGTGGACGGCTGCAGCGCGTCACTTCGTGCGTTCAGTGCGGTCACGGCATCGTACGGCGCGGCCGCCGGTGCGGCTGGAGCTGGTGTGGAGGCCCCGCTCATCCACGTGGAGAAGCCCGACATCAGGCCCCCCGCCCCCGCGGCCGCGCTGCTGCTGCTGGTCGCCTTGTTCATCGACGACGACGACGACGACGACGGCGGCGGTGGTTGTGTGCCGCTCAATGGCGCAGGCTGGGCGCCGGCGGCCGCGGTGCTGGTGGCCGGCCGCGAGGCCTCCTCCTGTCGTGCCTTCACATCGGCAGACTGCAGGCGCTCGAGGCTCGACTGCACAATCGCCAGAGCCGCCGCGCGGGTCTCACCGTCGGCGTCAACCGTCAGTGGGCACACGGCGGGCAGCACCGACTGCGCGAGTGGCGCGACGCTAATGTAGCGGCCCGTCGAAGCCAGCGAGCGCAGCGCGGCGAGGCGGCTTGGCGTGAAGGGGTCCTTGAGCATGCGGCAGAATCCATTCACCAGAATCGCGCCGCGCTCCGCCTCAGGCAAGGACGGGGCGAGCAGACAGAGGCAGATGGTGGCGTTGGTGCGAATGGCCCCGTCGCTGTCGCGCTGCAGGCCAATCAATGCCTGCGGGACGTCCTTCTGCAGCAGCGGGGTGGAAAGGCGCGGCGCCAGGTGCACAAGCGCCCGTGCGCTGTACTCGCGCACGCTCGAGGCCTGGCTGGTGAAGCTGCGGATGTACAAGGGCCAGATGACCTCCGTCGCCGTTTTGCTCGGCATGTGGGCGGCGTAGAGACTTGCGTGCTCCAGGAGGCGGTAGCGCAGTAGACTGTCGGTGGACTGGTAGAGGGCAGTGAAGGCCGGTGTGAGGAAGACGTCGAAGTCATTGTCGACCATCAACGAAGCCGGCGATGCGGCCTCACCGCTCTTGAGCACGGGTGCCTTGGGAAGGCGGCTGGCCACGTGCGCGATGGGCTGCACAACGTTGGCCACCGCGCCGGTCTGCAGTGACTCCACGAGCTTGCTGACGAGCGTGCAGAGGCAGAAGCGGCACGGAAAGCGCGCGATGGTCGTGTTCAGGCGATCGAAGAAGCGCTCGCGTTGACCCGAGTCGCGTAGGCTGATCTCCTCCAGCTCCGCGTACGTCTGCACGAGCTCGCTCTTCAGCAGCAGCGCGGTCTTATCCAGAAAGGCGGGCAGCGTCATGCGGGACTGCGGGCTCTGGTTGGTGAGCGCCTGGAAGGAGCTGACGAGGTCCTGCGGCATCTGATCACGGAGCTGCGCCGGCGAGAGAAACGTGCCAGAGGCCCCGGCCTGGGCCTCCACATTGTCGAGACGGCCCTGAGCGGCCTCCGCGGCGGACACACCGGCGGTCTGCGCGATGAGCAGACCGAGGCCCCATGCATCCACGTGCCCGACATTGAGGCTTGGAATCAAGTCACGTCGGCTCTGCTGCACCTCAGGCGGCAGACGACCGCGCGGCAGCAGATCGGCGGCGGTGCTGTAGTACAGCGCGTTCGGCTCCCCCGCGGTGGACACGAGCTCGAGTCCAAAAAGTCGCCACGCGCCGCTGCTGGCGAGCACAAAAACCGTGTCGGCGCACACATTGCCGTGAATGAGGTGGTTGCGGTGCAGGCTGTTGAGCGCCCCACCCACACTGCGCAGCCCGAGTGCGAGACTCTCGTGGAAGCTCTCCGTGTCCTCGGCGACACCGAGCTTCGTGTCCTCCTCCGTGTGGTAGGCCGAGCTGAAGAAGTAGTGCCGGGCGGCGGGCAGCGTCAGGACCTGCCTCAGAGGGACGCACGGGTCGGTGGCGATGTGTACAGTGTCGTGATAGTCCGCCGCACCGTGCACCTTGAGGAAGCCAGGCAGCACGAGGCTCTTCGCCCGTTTCAGCGCGTTCTTCGCGAGGTCCGCCACGCGCGCGTTGCTGCCGTAGTGGCACGTGAAGATGGAGACCAGCTTCTTCTTGTCGTCCGAGGCGCGACCCTGACGGACGGTCCAGTTGACGCCATTCACCATTTGCACAGCGTAGTTGCTGCTGCATCCGACGTGTCTCTGAGAGATGTCGTAGACTGCCCGGTACGGTGCGGAGCTGGACGACGACGACGATGACGTGGACTCGATGGGTGTGAATGGGAAGTTGGGGATCGCATCCGTGAACCCCATCGCCTTGAGGAGGAACGCCATGGCGACAGCAGCGGAGAGCAGCCAGAAAGAAAGAGAAAGCAATACAGAGAGGGAATCACCGACAGAAAGAGAGAGAGAGACGAGAACTGGACAAAGCAGTAGGTACAGTGGCGAGAAGAAAGTGATCGGTAAGGACTAGTCAATGGGCAAAGAAAGACAACAACGCCGGAGGCGACTCAAAGAAAACAAAAAGGAAGAAGAACTAATTGCGTGCTCAACAAGCCGAACAAAAAGAGGAGCTGAAGGGAGGAAGACGAGAAGAGAGAAAAAAATGAGGAGGAGAATGGCAAGTAGAATTGCGCAGTTCAACTAGTGCCGTGATTTCCAGGCTTTAGCTGGAACCGATCACCGGCAGCACACGACCCTCCTGAGGGAGAGAGTCAGCCAACGTGCCGCGATTCCAGAGCATTTCTTGTCAAGGGGAGGGGGGAAGAGGAGAGGACAAGGAGCCAGAACTCTCTCTCTCTCTCTTTTCCATTTCGGTGGTGCGTGCCGAACTTGTCCACAACGACACAGCAAGACAAGCGAACGTGAAAAGGTTAAGTTTTCACTGCTCGTCTATCCCCGCGATGCAAAGCTCCCAACGTTATTTTTGGAGGCTTGCGTGTGAGGGGAGGGGGAAAAGTGCATTCTATTTGTGATAAAGGTTTGTTGTGGAAATTTTTCGATTGGTTGTGCGAGTGTATCCGCACGTGGTAAGCGACGAGAGGAAAAAAAAAAAGGAACAAGTGAAGTGGGAAAGAAAAAACACAAGAGAAAAGAAAGAAAAAGTAAACAGCAAAAAAGCTTCATTTGAGGAGAAATGAGGTCAAAAATAAACATAAAAAACGCAAAATGGGAAGTCAGGATTGCACAGAGTGAAGAGCTAGGGAGAGGAAAGAAAAAAAAGGAGAGAAATCCCGTGTCACAGAACAAAAAAATTTAAGAACAACAACAAAAAAAAGAACCTTGCGAAAGCCAAGTACTGATTGCTGTCGATACAAAAAAAAATCGCGAGTCGAGGGAAAGGAAACGGAAGGAGATCGCAAATTTCACATTCCTCGTCGCATCAGCTTGCATACGCAATGTCTGTCGTTCGTTTGGGAACCTGTCTTCAGTGTATGTGTGTGTGTGTGTGTGTGTGTGTGTGTATGCCGGGGAGATTTTCTTTCTCGGTTTCTTTCAGTTCTACTTTCAATACGGGAATACATGCACCGCACAGGGAGACAGTGGTGGGAGGAGAAAAAAAAAGGGGAGAAGAAAGGGTCACATTTTGTGTTGACAGAAGACGGACAATATGCAACCGTCGTAGTATACATGAAAAAAGGAGAACAAAAGCGTGAACAAAAAGATGAAGAAGAGTGTCAAAAGAAAATAGAAGATGAGCTCTTTGAAGGAAAGAAAGAAAACAAGCATACATTTGGCCGTGCAATAAAACAAAAAAAAAGAGGCATATTTAAAGCGACAGTGGTAAAAAAAAGCAAGGTGTGTGTTTACAAGAAAAAAACGGAAAACAAATGCATCGTGTTTGACTGTGTAGTTAGACGGCGGGCAGACACATAGTTGCCAAGTTATTCCACAGTTCACGCCGATGTTGCAGAACGCTCCCGAGGTTGTTGCTGTTGTTGTTTCCTTGAAACCTGTACACATGTCAGCTTTGAGGCTGGAAGGGGAGATGCGGCGAGAAACAAAAAAAACACAAAAAAATGGAAAACAGAAAACAGAAAAAAAACAAAAGAAGGCCTAGGTCACGAAAAAGGCCAACGTGCTTGGGTGCACATACGCGAGAAGAGAGAAAGAAAGAAAGAAAAAAGAAAAAGCATGCAAGGCATGTGCTTACAAATGAAAACGTGTGATATGCAGGGAGAGGCCTTTGAAGAAAAAGAGAATTGAATCATGTGCTATTTTATTTTTCTCACTTGCTGTTTTCAATTGAAATACAATTTCTTCCTCTTCTTCTTTTCCTTTTGTTCACGCTGGTTTAAAAAAAAAAAACAAGGCATGTGTCTGGTTTCCTCCTCTCAGTTTTCCTCACAGTAAGGGCAGGCGGACTGGTGTGAACAGTTGCTGTTGTTGTCGTTTGTCATTTATTTTTTTTTTGCACATGGTTGTTGTGGTTGTGGTTGTGGTTGTTAGCAAGTAGTAACTCGCGTCGACATGGGTTCCTTCCTTCTTTTTTTTTTTTGAATATCCTCCTTCCCTCTCGTGTCACGGTGCTTCTTCGTTTCACTCGTACGTGGGAAGACGATGAGGAAGTAGTAAAAAGAAAGAAAGAAAAGAGAGATAGAAAATGGGTAGCAACGGAGGTAGAAGGCGCGGGGGGAGGAGGAGGCTCACGCACACATGCGCACACACGCATGGCGAGACGACGCCTCCTAGCACATACCGTACGAGTACAGTGAGCCCGCGCCGACACCACTTCCCAGACGTGGGATGCCGGCGCTGCTCTCAAAGCCTCCGTACAGGGACGAGCCGCCCACACCGCCGTCGTTGCCGTACATGCTATCATTTCGCCCAATGTCGCCGCGGCTCTGCGCCGAGTACAACATGCTCTGGTTGTACATGGAGTCACGCCTCATCGGTGCAGGCGACTGCGATTCCAGCTGATATTGCTGGTGCTGTTGTTGCTGTTGCGGCGGCGGTTGCATCCTGTTCATCATGTGCTGTTGGGGCTGCATCGGTGGGGGTCCCCAGGCACCGGGCCCCATCATCATCCGACCGGGGTACATGGCCTGCTGCTGCTGCTGCATCATGCGCATTTGTTGCTGCTGCTGGAGGGCGGCCGCATCGACGCTGTCCGTACCGGGGTATGCCGCGCCACCGTTCGGCATAGCATGATTGCTGTTGTTGTTTCCGTTGCTGGTGCGACGGTTGGCGGGAGTCGTGGACGGCACAGGGGTCTCCGCCGGCTCCACACCGCGCACGTTGCCGTTCGACGGCATCAGCGGAGACACGGGACCGGTGGCGGGGGAGATGTACTGCGGCTGCGCGCCGGGCGGCTGAGGAGGAGGCATCATGCCGTTGCGCATCATGGCCATGCGCATCATCCACTGCTGCTGCTGCTGCTGCGGTTGCTGCTGCGGAGGCCCGTAGCCCATCTGCGGCGGCATAAAGTACGACATGGTCGGTGCCGAGCCGCTGACCGGTGCGTTGTTGTTGTTCTGCTGCGCACCGCGGCTCGGCTGAGGACCCATGCTGTTGTAGCGCGCTACGTTGGCCGTCCACTGCTGTTGCGGGGACATGTGCGGCGCGCCAGGGGCCGCGGTGGCCGCGGCGGGTGGTGCGGGCGGGGGCGGGGTCGGCGTCACGGCCGGCTCCGGCGCGGCGGCGAGGTTGCGTGCCTCCTCCGCGTGCAGCGCCGAGCGCGAAAGGCCGCGCTCGCTGCTCCCGCGAGACAGTCGGCGCTGCTCGTGCTCGTCGCCGGGGCTCGTGTTGCGGCTCGCGGCGTTCTCCGAGGGAGGTGCGGCGCCGACGGGAGTGCGGCTGCCGTTGCGGTCGTCCTCCTCGTCATCCATGGAACCGCGCATGCTCATCGTGCGGCTCAGCGAGCGCTGCAGCGGCATGGTGCGCTGCCCGGCTGACGGCGCGCGGTTGGTCGGCCGCTGCATGCGCCGGTGCACAGGCGGGTTCACGTCCGGCTGCGCCTGCTGGTGCTGTTGCTGCTGCAGCAAGTACCGCTGGTGCATCTCCGCCGTCGCCGGCTGTGTGTCCTCGTAGCGCTCCTCCTTCTCCCCGATCATCTCCCCGCGCGCGTTGACGTGCTTGGTGGTGACGACGGTGCGGGTGTAGGTGTTGCCGCGTGAGGGGCCAGCCGACGGGGGTCCGCTGAGCGCGGGGATGCCGGACGGACCATTCATGGACACGCGCTGCGCCGGCGGCGCGCTGCGAGAAGCCGACCGCACATTGTTCATGCTGCCGCGGCGGCTCATGCCAATCTGGTTGCTGCTCGTGTTGTTGGCGTTGCCGGAGGACCCAAAGTCACCGTAGAAGGACGAGCCACCGCTGAAGCTGGAGTTCATCTGGCCGCGCTGGCTGCTGTTGCGGTAGAAGCTGCCCGCCTGATCGTCGGCACCGAGGCCGCCGGTGTCCTGTCCGTAGAAGGAGCCGTTCATGGAGGCGGTGCGGCTCGGCGTCCGGTGGAAGCTATTCCGCATGACCATGCCATTTCCGCCGGAGCCAGCGGCGGCACGCTGCTGCTGCTGCTGCTGCTGTTGCTGCTGATACCTCTGCCTCTGGCGGCTAGACGACGGACGCTCGCCCATGCTGCGGGAGCGGGTCTGGGCGATGTTCTGTGACTGGCGGTCGCCATCGTCATCGGCCAGCACGGTCACGCGGCGCCTCTGCCGCGAGGTCCCCGCCACATCGCTCGTGTCGCTGCCGAAGACTTGGCTGTCGAGTTTGTCGTCACCGCCGTAAAAGCTGCCGTACGAGCCGGTGTTGTTGTCCATCGAGGGCGAAAACGTGTAGCGTGACTCGTTCATGGTTGCTTGTTGCTTCCTCCCTTTTTTTTCCTCTTTCGTGCGTCGCGTGTGGTGCGTATGTGCCCTTCTGAACCTTGTTGTCTTCGCGACCTGCCTAGGTGTCTTTGAAACACTCCAACGGATATGACAGAGAGAGCGAGTGTAGAGGTGTTTCTTGTTGCGGGTTTATTTCCACCCTTTGAGGTCGAAAAAAAAAAAGAGCAAACGAACGAGAGAGGGAGCGAGAGAGAATAGCGGAGGTGGACACGCACGGAGCTGACTTGTGGGCAACAATCACACGATCCACTGGGGCAGATCACGTAAAAGAGGCGGCAAAATAGGAGAGAGCCTGGAAAGAAGAGAAAAAAAAGTTATTAAAAAAAAGTGACCAGAAACAAATGAAAATAAGTTAGCTGGAATACAGGCACGGCACGAGTGAAGCACTTCGTACTCGATAGGTGGAGTTTGGTTATTCTTTTTCTAGGAGTGTCGGCAGGAAAGAGTGAGGAAAGAGCGAAGGGGGAGGAGAAAGTGACGCAGATGATGAACAGAAGAGCAAAGCTCAAGAACTTGTGTGGGGAAAGGATCTGTGTCTGTGTGCGTGAGCGACGAAAAGAATAGGAATGTGCTTTGAATATGTGAATGTGTGAAGATGGCCAAAAGGAGAAACAAACAAAAAAACTGAGGAAGGAGGAGAAAAAAGGCGCAAGACTCACCTCCTCGGTGTGCACCTTCTGCTGTGGAGAGGTCTCTGCGTATCTGCGTATCTGCATATCTGCATAGCTGTGCGTCTGTGTGTGTGCGGGCGTGAAAAAAAAAGAAAAAAAGCGGCGAGGGTGATCAGGCGGACTCGGTGCCTGGGCGAGCGGCGCCACAGACGCAGCGCATGCGCTCGCGGTAGCAGTGCCGCCTGCAGGCCACACAGTACCAATCCCCTGGTGTCCACATCGACAGCATATCCGGTCGGAGCCCATCCACTGGCGGTAGACCGCAGCAGAGACACGTCGCACCGGCGGGTACACGCGCCGACAGTCCGTGCCCTCTCCGCGGATCGGCTTCTCCCGTTTCCTCCGCCCCGCCTCGATCGTCACCCCCAATCGTCTCGAGGCCCGTGTCTGACGTCGGCGGCAGAGTCGCGGAAGCAGACGACGACGGCGACGACGACGCGTCCAACGGCGCGGCCCCGGCCGTGGCGACGACGCTGTTCACCTGCAAACACGCGCACCGCCAGTACACCCCGCCGGGGAGCACGAGATGATGCCACGGAGCCTGACAGTGCTGACAGCGCGCGTGTCCATGGAACATGCGCGCCACACGCTGGCGCACACCGCCATTCGCCACCTCGTACACGACATAGCGAGAAGCCTTGTTGACACCGTCGCACGACTGGCAGTACCAGTGCGTGCCATCTTCAAAGTCCCAGCCGCCGTCGACGCCGCGCTCGCCACGCACGCCCGATGCCCCACCACCACCACCACCAGCAGCAGCACGATGTCGTTCATGCGCCGCGGTCGCACTGGAGCCGTCCGAGTTGGTGGGAAAGAGAAACGGCATCAGCTCCTGCAGCACTGTGGGGGGCAGCAGTCGCGGCAGGCGGCAGCGCAGGCAGGAGTGCCGCATGTTCTTGTTCGTCATCCCGCACGCGCACCACCACATGTGCAGATGCTCCGAGAGCTGGTCGGAGGTCAGGACAGTGGCGTTGTGAAGCGAGGCGTTGCAGTGCGAGCAGCACAGACGCGGGGCCCGGACTGGCGCGCGATTGTCGAGGTGAAACTGGCGCGACGGGGCACTGGCGTGCGCGGCGGCCTCGCCGTACACGGTGGCGTTGTCCAGGCGCGTGGCGCCCAAGCAGTGGCCGCAGCGCAGGGCCATGCCGAAGCGCTCGTGTCGACAGTGCCGGCAGGTGCGCGCCTGAAGGGAGTTGATCGCCGTGCACGCCGCGCAGCGCCAGCGCAGCACGCGACCACGCACGTCGAGCACGGAGCCCAGCGGCGCCTCCTTGAGCTCCTCCGCGACAGTCCGACGCACGACACGGTGGTGGGCAGCAAGGCGGCCATCGGACGCGGACTCACCGCCTTCCGCAGAGCCGCTCATCAAGGCGGCGCTCGTTGCCGACTCAGACGGGTCACCGGTGGCGGCGTGGCGACCCGCGCGTGTGGTGCGACAGCAGCGGCAGACGAGGTCCGTGCTGGTGTTGAACTCCTCGCAGCGTCGACAGAGCCAACGCGCTGCGGCCTCGCCGCTCTCACCGCCGTCACCCTCGGAGCCATCCGGATCGTGACGAGCCGCACGACGGCCTTCGGACGGAGTCGGTCGAAATGCCAGGTCGTGGCGCACGGTGAAGCATCGGCTGCACACGCTGCGCGAGGCCAGAGGTGTCGGGCAGAAGCACTGCCCGCACACCCAACCCCCCGTCGCGAGTGCGGCCTGGCCGCTGGCCGACGACTGCACCGCCTCCAGACGGGCACGCTGAGCAGCCGGCGACAGAGAGGCGGCCGGGGGCGGATCGATCGGTGGCCGCCGTCGTGCGAGCACCTCGTCAGCCGAAGACGTTGCGGATGTGTCATCACGTGATGTCTGGCGCTCCGCGGCGATGCGCTTGTCGTGGCCCCCGTACGGCGCGCGGGCGTTGAACTCGACGGAGTCGATCGGCCATGGCGGCAGCGACGGGGTACCTGACGTCCCTCCCACGACAGTGGAGGGAGCAGACGCGGGTGTGGCGGACGTGAAGGTGGGCACGTGCGCCATGGGCAGTGGCGTGGAGGGGTACTCGACGACAACGTCCTCGACCTCATCCACCTCCGCAGAAGCGGGACTGGCGCGAACGACCGCGCGGTCATCGTCGTCTGCCACGCCGGTGTGTGCGGCCTGGGCCGTATCCGAGACGTGTGTCGCAGCGGTGGGACGCGACGGGGACGTGCGTTTTTTCCGCACGACGAGGCGCTTTCTTGGTGCCGACCGGCGCGCATTCAAGTGGTGCGTGTACCGCCGTGCCTCACGTGTGGCACCGTGTGGAATGGGCGTGTGCGGCCTCACAGAGGTGAGCGCGTGGGCACGCCAGGAAGCGAGGCACGGGGTCGGTGGGGGCAAAAAAGCAGCGGTCTGAAGAGCACGCGGCATGAGGCTCGCCACGCGTCGTCCCCAAGACCACGGCCGCATCAATGAATACGAATGGATGTCCTTGGTGCGTGACTACACAAAAAAAAAGAGGAGGAAAAGGGGGAAAAGGGGGAAAAGGAGAATGAGCAGGATGGGGAAATGATGATTGAAGTGTGCGGCGTTTTCACGTACGCATGCATGAGCAGGCCATGGCCCGTCATGTGAGCCGCCGTGCCAACCACCTGTGTGAGTGTATTCACAGGCAGAGTGGGCGGTGTGGCGTGCTACAGTTGTTGCTGCTGCTGGTTTACTTCGGCACGCGCAGTACCGCACTTGCAGCGATAGTGCATCACTGTTTTCATCGCGGTTTGGTTTTCTTTTTTTTTCTTTTTTCACTGTTGCCCAATGCACGGCAGGTAAACAAATAGAGTTCAACGTTTTTTTTTCTTTTTTTTAAATATGGTTTCCATATAGTTACACGTTCACGCTTCAACTCTCACTGCCCTAGTCATCGCGGGCAGGGGACAGGATGCCGTAGGACGGACCACGACGCTGCGGTATCGGGCGCCAGTCACGTCGCTCCTCCCCACGCCGTGCCGCATCGGGTAAAGGCTCGGCAGATGCGGCGGCACTGCGCGGCCGGCGTGGCAGCGCAGGTGGCGCATTCCAGTACGACTTACCGGACACGTCGACGCCATCGATGCGCGCCGTCGTCTCATTGGAGTGGTGCGGGGCAGGCAGCGATGTCGACACGCGCGCCGTCTTGCGGCTGCTGACGCCGCGACTGACCTCGCCCTCGCCCTCACCCTCCTCCACGCGCAGTCGGCGGTGCAGGGGCCGTGTGGTGTCGGTGTGCATGACCGTCGTGGAGGCAGGTCTCGGTGACGGCGGCGGTGGCGGAAGACTTGCCGCTGTGCGGTGCACGGCACGAGGCGACGGCGAGCGCTCCGCGGAGGAGGACGCAGCGAAGATGGCGGCGGTACGGGCAGGCGACGGCGCCGAGGTCGCCACGACCCCCTCTTGCGCCAGAAGTCGCACGGCCTCGGCGATCTTGCCCTCGCTCAGTAGCGATTGGGCCTTCTTCTTGATGGCCTTCTCGTGCTTGCGACGGGCGAGCAGCGCCGCGTGGCTGAGCTGTGCCACGGGGCAGACCGCGCGACTGGTGTACAGCTGGTCGCAGAAGAGGCACACGGCACGGGAGGACGGGTGGGCGGCCTCGTCCAGTGCGTTGCCCTTGAGCGTGTGCTCCGTCAGCGGCGGCACGCACATGGGCGACGACGGAGAGCCCGGTGTGTCGCTGGGCGAGGTAGGATCATCCAGCTGACGGCGGTGTGTGCGGGAGGGCGGCAGAGAAGACGGGAGGGACAGCGCCAGCGTGCGCCGCGGCCGGGACTCCGTCATGGTGGACACTGTGACGATGCTCGCCTCGGGCAGAAGGTCCTGCAGCAGCGAGCCGGTCAGGCCGTGCGCGCTGAAGGCCCCACTGCCGTTGTGTTGGCTGGTCAGCGTGGTCGACGGTGAGGCCGGCGAGGCGGTGGTTTCGCGCGAGAGCGGTGCCGGTCGCACACCCTCCGCTGGCACGGCGGCAGTGGCAGCGGGAGTGGCGGCCATGACAGTGGCGGTGGCAGGCACCGCCAGTACCTTCGCAAGGACTGTCTCGGCGGACGGCACAGGAGTGGACGGCGCCGGCTCGATGGTTGTCGGCGGCGTGTCCACCGTCACCGGCGCGGACGCGGGCACGGCGAGGGGCATCAGCGAGGCCAGCGCGGGGCTGTGAGCCGAGGACTCGGGCGTCAAGCGCTGCGGGGTCGCGTCGCCCGCGTGGCCAGTCGACCGCGAGGCACTGGCCCACGGTGTGCTCTCACTCATTGCCGCAGCAGCGGTGGCAGCGGCATGGGCGGCTCTTGCCATCGCCGGACCCTCCCCCGCACTGCGCACAGCCGGCAGGTGCGCGAAGGAGGTGCCAGTGCTCGATGTGTTCGTGCGCTGTGGTTCGGCGATGGTCGGTCCACTGGCGAGGCTCGTGCTCGAGGCGTCCTCACCGGTGCTGGAGGCCGGCCGCTGTGGCGAGGGTGAGCCAGAGACCGAGGCCGACGACGCCTTGGCTGCGGATACGCCAGGCGCCCCCTGAGACCCGTCATCCACGCTCGCGATCGTCGGCCTCGTCGTCACCGTGGCCGTCCCGTGCGCGCGCCCCTCTTGAATTGGCGGAGGCGCGTCGTGGTGGCTGTCGTCGTCCATGGACGGCGCGCTCAAGGCCGTCGTGGACAGCAGCGGCGTCTGGTCACGCGTCCCCGTAGACGGGGCGAGCTCCGCGCTGGCGGTCACGGCAAAGCCGAGGGGCCGCGCGTAGCCCGGAGAGAGAGACGGGCGACGTGAGGACGGTGAAAGCTCGCCAAAGGTCATGGTGGACGCGGAGGCGCCGGTGAGGGACTGGAGCTCCGTCAGCGTCATCTTCGCGACCGGTGCGTCGGGGCTTCGTCGTAGCGACTCCGCCAGTTGACGCGGCATGCCGCCGTCCTCGGACTCCGCCGCCTCCTCTTCCTCCTCTGTGTTGTCATTGTTGGCCGTGTTGCTCTGGCTCTCGTCGCGCGGAGTCTTGGGGGCGGCTGTGTTCATCCCTGCCTGCCTGATCGGTGCGTCCGCGTCGTGGGCGACGTCAGTCGCAGAGCTAGGTGACGGCGCCACGGTGGCAGCAGGGGCAGAGGCAGGGGCGGGGGCCAGGGCTGCGGAGAGCGTCAGTGCCTCCATCAGCATCGCCCTCTGCGCGGCCAGGAGGGCCAGTGCGCCCTCCTCCAGCAGCCGTCGGTGCCACGTCTCCGTGGAGGTGAGGAAGGCGACGTCATCGGCCGCCGGCTCTGGTGCGACGGGCAGCTGACCACGTCGGCGCGCCCGTGGCCCCGCTGCCGCTGCCGCCCCGTCCGGCGTGCACGCGTTCGACGACGCTGTCGTGGAGCTGGTGGTGGTGCCGGTGTGCGTGGCGGTGGACCCCGTCGTGGCGTCCAATGGCGCCTCGCCGGGTCGCTCCAGAAGGGAGGACAGCGTGCGCTTCAGCTGCGCGTTCTTCTGCTCAGGCGTGGCCGCATGCGGCGACTCGGCAGACAGCGGCGGCAGGTGCAGCGAGAACCACAGGCTGCTCTCCCCGCTCTCACTGCGCGGGTGCGCAGCGGCCGCAGCGGCGGCGGCGGCGGTGATGAAGCTCGCCACGCTCCCACCGCTGCCGGTCGTGGTGGACTGAAGTGGCAGCGACGGGGTCTCCGTCGGCACGGCATGGAGAGTCGGATGCGGGTCGTCGGCCGGGACAGTCAGCAGCACCGGTGTGCGCAAGGCGTCGACGAACACGTAGCCAGCGGTACCGGGGCGGTCCTGCGTGGAGGAGGAGGACGGCGGCGGTGTGGACCGCGGCGGCACCGGCACCAGCGGCAGCGGCCCGTCGTCCATGTGTGTCGACGTGGTCGAGGCGCTGGAGCGCGAGGCAAAGGCCTGCGAGGGGTGCAGCACCGCCAGGCGCGTGATGGAGCCGACCGTGTCATCGCGCACCTCGCTCTCAGTGCGCGAGGAGGAGGAGGAGGACGCGGTCTCTGTTGTGGTGAAGGCCGCGAGGGGGGGCATGGCGGGCACAACGCCGCCCGCATGCCCGGCCGCACGCAGGGCATCCTGCGAGAGTCGCGGCAGTCGTGGCATGGCCGGTGGCAGCGGCACGGCGACAGGGCGAGAGGCGCTGTACATGACCGTGGCCGCCAGCTCCTCGGCGCCGCTCTCTGTTGCGTTGGAGTTGACGTGGTGCAGAGGACGGTGCTGATGCGAGGGGTGGACGCGGTGCGTGCTCGAACCGGTGCTCGGCATCGCCGACAGGTTCGGTGACCCCGCCATCTCCGACGTGGGCAGTGCGTGCCCCGTGTCGGGTGCCGCCTCTGATGGCGGACAGGCCTCCGTCGTCTGCAGCGCCAGCGGCGTCATCACGAGATCCTCCGGGGTCGGGTTGGTCAGGTGCACCGGGGACGTGTACCGCTCCGTGTTGCGATGCTCCAACAGCGGCGGCGTCCCCTCCAAGCCCGTCGAGGAGGCGGAGAGGGGCCGACGCGGGTCCTCGTCGAGTGAGCGCGCGGCCATCTTGCCCGCGTCCTCGTCCTCGCTGGCGCCGCGCTCCTCGGCCGCCAAGGCGGCGATGGCCGCTGCCATGGCGCCGCCGCTGCGATCTGTGTCCGCAAACATGTTCGACGGGTGACTCGGCAGGCTGCGACTGAGGCTGCTGAAGGGGCCTCGTCGGCTGCGGTTCCACCACGGCCGCTCCTCGTCGGCCTCCGCGCTGCCCATCGTCTCGTCAAGACGGCTGCGCGCAGAGCACGCGCCAGCCACATCGCCCTCGCCAGACTCACCGCTGCTGCGCTCGCGTCGCGGAGGGGCGAACATGCTCGCCAAGGCGGTTTCGTCGACCACCTCGAGCGGACTGTGCGGCTCCGCGCCGGCGGCCAGAGGCACGTCGAGCTGCGGGGTGGGCGGCGTGGAGACCTGTACCGTGGCGTCGGTCGGCAAGACGACGGGTGCAGCGGCCTCGCGTGCTGGGACGTCCTGTGAGGGCTGTGAGGGCTGTGAGGAAGAGGGGAGCGAGGGCTTGCGGGCACGGCGAGGGGGAAGGTTGCGAGCGGCGGCAGCGTGCGTCGCGGTGGCCGCGGCGGCGGGGCTCGTCGGCGCGTCGCCTGGGTGGACGTTCGTGGCGTCCGGCTGAGGCGTCGTCTTCTCGGACGCGCCCTCTGGCCCGTCCTTGGGGGCCATGGCGCGCTTCTTGGGCAGCGCGGCGTGGTGTAGCGGGGAGGCAGTCGTTGCTGTCGGTGTCGGCGGCTGGGCGCCGTCTGAGCGGGTGCGCGGGTGGGCACCGGTGCTGTGTTGCCCCACGCTGCGGTTGCTGTCGGCGCGAACAATGGCTGCACTGGAGGAGGCGAAGGAGCTCTGCGTCGGCAGCTCGACCCAGTTCGCATTCGACCCGCTGGCCAGCGCGAAGCTGGAGTCCGTGGTGTCGAGCACAAGGCCGCTGCCGTCCTCACTGCCGCCCGGCCCCAAGCTTTGCAGACGCGTCAGCGCCTCCGCCCGCGGTCCCGAGCCGCTGACGGAGATGATGGTGCTCGGTCGGCCGGTCGGTGGCGTGCACGGCATGGAGGCCGCGCGAGCACGCGTGCCGCCCTCACGCGCTGCCGTCGTCGTCGTCGTTGTCGTTGTCATTGTGATCGGAGCGACGGTGGTGGCGGTGGGTGGGGCGGCTGCCAAGGTGGTGACGGCGCGGGTGGCCTCGTACGTTGGCGATGGCGGACGCAAGAAGCTCTCCTCCGTGCCGTCAATGAGTGCCGTCGTCGGTGTCGGGTAGTCGCTGTCCTTGTCGTTCACCAGTACGTGCTCGGGCTCGGGCTCACCGTCGTCGAGGTCGCCGTCCACGCTGTCGTGGACAGACACGACCTGGCGGGCGTTGAGCTGCGAGAGCGTGTCGCTGTTCGCCTCGTGCATGTCGTGCTGGCTGCGGCGCAGACGCTTGGCGAGCGCCACGAGAAACTGACCGTCGGTGGAGCTCGTCGCGGAGCCGCTGGACGGATCGCGGCGGTGGCACTCCGCGAGGGAGGGCGGCGTCACCGACGCCCTGCCCTGGATCTCAGGTGGGGTGATGCGCAGCGCCGGCCGGGCCGCGCGCTTCACGCTCAAGGAGTGTGTGCTGTCCGCATCGGGGCTTCGCGCCGGTACCGCCCCTTCCTTCTCCTTCTTGTTGTCATTGTCATCCTCGTTGTTGTTGTCGTTGTTGTCCTGGTGGGCCGCGTCGTGCGGTAGGCCTGTGCCGCCGGTGGCCGTCGACGGGGACGGCGTCACCTCCTCCTCATCCTCCATCACCCACGACGGGGCCGAGGACTGTCGGGGCGAGTGTCGGCGGTGCCCGTGCATTGGGTAGGCGAGAGGCTGCGCGGCGCGTAGGGCGGGCTCGGCGCTGACCTCGGGCGGCACCGGTGGCACAGCGACGCGGGCCAGTGGCGTGCGGCCGCCCAGCGGAGAGCGCGGGGACGGCGTCTTGGACAGGGCAAACGGCACGGCCAAGTCCGGGGCCTCGCCGTCCACGTCCATGGAGTGGTGCCGCACCGTCGGCGCGGTGCTGAGCGAGTCAGAGGGGCTGGCGTGGGCAGTCGAGAGGTCGACGCTGTGCGACGTGCGTGGCCGCGCGCCGGGGCTGACCCGCGCCGCCTCCTCCTCCTCCTCCTCGCGGGGGTGGGGTTCGCCGCTGCCGCTGCCGTCATCGTCGGGGCCACGCGGACGTCGGCGCGGTGACGCAGACCGCGGCACACCGCCCGTGCCGACGGCCAATGACGCCGTCCCGCGGGGTGTGAGCCGCCCATCCGTGGCACTGCGCAGAAGCTGGCGCTGGATGCTACGGCGCAGGGCGGCGCTATTCCGGCGCGTGGCACTCGTGGGCGGGCTGGACGACGGCGCCGGGGCTGCCGTGAGGGGGCCTGTTGCGCGCTCGCGCCGACTGTCGCGGCCGCTGAGTGGTGCGGTGGGGGGATCGTAAGGGCGGCGCTGGCCGGCCTTGCCGCGCTGGCCACCGTGATGCGAGCTGCTGGCGCGGGAGTGGGAGTGGGAGTGGGAGTGGGAGTGGGTCGAGGAGCTGAGCGCGCCATCGGCGACCTCGCGGACCTCGTCCACCACGTCCTCGTCGTCCGCGACCTCCTCCACATTGTTCACGGCATCGTCGTCGTCATCGACGTCGCCCTGGCCGTCTTCGTCATCCTCCTCCTCCTCATCGTCCCAGTCCTCGTCGATGCTCGTTTCTTCAGGGACGGCCGCGTACAGGGCCTCCACCTCGGCGTCACTCTGCGCAGGTGGTTTGGGGTAGTGCCGCTGCGCATCGTAGTGCGTGGTGGGCGGGTCCTCCTCCTCCTCATCGGCCAAATTCACGGAGCCCATCCCGGCCATGCCGACGAGGCTCATGCTGTGGCTCTGCAGGCCCGTGTAATGGGCCGCCAAGGTCGAGTGCGACGGTGCCTCACCATCGAGTGAGCGGCGTGCGGAGACCGGCGGCACACCGGGCGTCGACAAGGCGGAGCGCGGGGTGGTCAGGCCGCCACCAACACCACCACCCGCACGTGGCGAGCCCGACAGCCAGCCGCGAGGTGAGGACTCGAGCGGAGGGGAGAGGGGAAGCGCCATGTACATCGGGTGCGTCGTGTCGGCGCTGCCGGCGGAGGACGGCACGGCGAGGGCCGGGCCTGTGTGCGGCCCTGGTTGCGCGCCGATGGCGCGTGAGGACCGGTGTGGACGCGGCATCGGGTAGCGGGGCTGGGGCTGGAGATGCTGGTGCAGGTGTGAAGAGCCCTGCGAGGAGCCGACAAACGACCCGGAGGACGACGACGACGACGAGGAGGAGGTGCCGCGCTGGGAGTGAGGGAGAGAGCCGACGCGCGCAGGGGCCGCCGGTTGCTGAGGCTCGGTCGGTGAGATGCGGTGCTCGGGGTCTGATGTGGTGTCCTTCGCCGGTGCTGGCACGTCCGGTGCGTCCTCTGGGACATCCACAGGGATGCTCATCTCGTCCTCAACCTCTTCAGCATCCGCCTCCTCATCATGGACGGGGGTTGAGGAGCGCGGCGACGTGAGCGCCTGCTCCGGGGCGTCATCGTGGTCCTCGGCCTCGCGCGCGGCGGGACCGGATGTCAGCGAGAGCCGCGGTGGAGCAGGCGGTGAGAGCGACAGGGGCGGCGGCGGCAGTTGGCCGCTGTCGTCGTCCCCCTCCAAGCTCTTAGCACGCCGGCGAATCGGTGAGCGGCGCCACCACGGTGACGTCGGTGCTTTTTTCGGCGACCGGATTGTCGGCGGCGGCGGAGGCCCGATCGGCGTGAGCAACGGCGCTGAGGTAGCGACGCTGTCCAGGTGCGCGGCGGAGCTGACCGCGGTCAAGCTCGGGTGGTGGAAGCTGCCCTCGAGCGTGCCGTCCACGGCGCTGATGTTGAGCGTGCTGTCCACCGCTGCCCCGGTGAGCGCCACGGTGTGCTGCGAGTGGCGACGCGAATGGCGTGCGTTGCTGCGAGGGCCGTGCGCCGTGCCTCCACCACCACCGCCCGTGGCACTTCCTCCAGCCCCACCTCCCACACCACCAGCGGCGGCAGGCTCGCCCAGCTCCTCGTCGTCATCGGAAACGAGAATGGGTGTGTGCGACAGCACGGAGCCACTCGGTACTGTCAGCAGCTGTCCGTGACCGACACTGTCACCACCGAGGACGAGCTTCTGCGAGGTGCTTCGCCGCGATTGTGTGCGCGCGTGCTCGTCCGGTCTGCCGTCCTTGTCAGGTTCGCCCTCGCTGCCGGCTGCGTCCTCTGCCTCGTGGTGAGGCGGGAACATACATTCGGCGCTGCGCGGGCTGTCGCACTCGCCGTCCGCACGATGATAGCGAAGCGCGGCCGTCGATGCGGTGCCCACGGACGTCGTGGACGGATGGACAGTCTTGGTCAACGGTGTTGTGAGAGGCAGCGCTTCAAGAGGGCTCGGGCCGGTGAGCGGCGCCTCGGGGCGCTTCGTCTCGTGCTTCGAGTTGGCCTTGCTCTTGCCGGCGTGGTGGGCCTTGGTGGGGTGCGTGGCGCCGCTTCTCTCGCGTGATTGGCTGATGCGTTTGATTCGCCCCATCAGCGAGCCCTTCTTCTTGGGCTTCTCATCAGCCTCGGCCGAAGCGGGTGCCGCGTCTGGTGACGGCGAAGGCGAGCGTGCGCGATCGGGTTGCGCGTCGTGTGCAAGGTGCGTGGACGGCGGCTCAGAGGTGGACGGCGCGGCAGCGGTGGGGACGGTCGGTAGATCCGTCGCGTGCGGCGCGTCTGGCAGTGCCGTGGAGGCCTGCGGTGGTTCGCGCGGTGCGGGGGCGGAACGGCTGCGGCTCCGACTGCGGCTGCTCTTGCCACCGCCAGAACTGGAGGCGTTGCCCATTGTCTAGTTGTCCGACTGCGTGAGTGTGTCTGTGTAGTTGTGTGTTTGTTTTTTGTGGGGAACAGAAGTCACTCCCTTGTGATGGAGAGGGGGTGATTCAAGGGGTGAAAAAAAAAATGAGTGGAAAGATACAGAAGTAATGCAAAGCACGGTAGGAAAAGACAAGTACTTGGGAGTAAACAAGAACCAGACGCGCACGCACAGCACGGCCGCGCAAACAAATGAAGCGAGAGCGCAGAAGCCTTTATTGGGTTCTAGCGAGTCGGCAAAAAGTACGCGATCAGGCACGCAACAAAAAAAAAACTGAGCTCAAATAGAAAAAAAACTAGAGCTGACTTCACAACGACGCGCGTGCAATGCAACGAGATGTCGACGTGTCGAAAAAAGCAAAGCACAGTATGGGGAAAAAAACGGGCGGTGGTATATAGTCGGGGGGGACAGAGTTAGATGCAGATAGAGGTAACTCGCTGTATACACGGTAAAAAAGCGGAAAATGAGAAAAGCCAAGAGGACAGAATCAAGAAAGGCGGAGTAGCAACTTTTGCTATAGCTTCACAGTGAAGAAACACACAAAAAAACGCAAAAGGAAAAAAAAGTAGTGAGCCGTTGGTTGTGAGTGAATCGCAACCTAGGGTGAGGTGAAAAAGGAAGAGGACGCGTTAGAGTTGGGGTGCGCGCGTGAGTGTGTTTTTGTGTGCTTGATTGCAGTTGACACAGTGTCACCCACCCACACACGCACACACACGAGTACGACTTTTTCCTTTCGTGTGCGTTCCTGCACGGTGAAAAAACGAGCAGTCCTGTCAAGACTTTTCTTAGCAAGAACAGTCGCACCTTCTTTTGTTGTTGTTGCAAGTTTGAGAGAGAGAGAGAGAGAGAGAGAGAGAGAGAGAGAGAGAGAGAGAGAGAGGAATGAGTGAGGAGAGCGTTGATGTGTACAGTGACGAATGCCAGGGTGCTTGTTTGCGGTACTGAGTGAACAACAGGACAAAAGAGGCAGATCGCGCGAAGCTCGTCGTGTCTGCTCAAAGACGTTGGAAGCTTTAGGCAGATGATGATACTTTCCGTTAGTTTTGAGTCGTCCTTGATTTATGTGATCATTGGTGTTTTGTTGGAATAGATGAGGGAAAAAATGGATGTGAACAAACAAAAAAAAAAAGAAACACCAGTCGGTGTTATTGGTATTGTGTTGCTGTTGTTCTCCACGCGCGCGTGGGGATCAAAAAAAGGATAACCCTCTTGAATGACTATCAAGTCCAGAATGCGCGTCCTGCTGCCATATCCGGTCTTATTCGTACCTATGAGTGGACGGGTGTGTGTGTGTGTGTGTGTGTGTGTGTGAGTTTTGATATTGTTGGGAGTGCCGGCATCAAGCAAAGTAAGCTAAAAAAGGAGTCACGGGCAAAGGTGCCCGCACGCTCACAGCTCGTCCGGATCAGGCACCGCAGTGGCGGCATCCTCGACAGCTGTGGGAGCGGCGGCAGGGGCGGAGGTAGTCGCGTCCACGCCGGCCGGCAGCGCGCGGGCACTGTCCTCACCGTGAACGACCTCATCGTGACCCGCGCGTGCCACGGCCTCTGTCTCCTTTTCCTCTTCGGGCTCCACTGTTTGAGTGGCCGCTTGCGCCGACGGCAAGAAAGGAGCGATGCGCTCGCCGAGGAGGTGCGAGGCTTGGATCATGTCGCGCCGCTGCTGCTTGAGCTCCGCGCTGCCCTTCACAGGCGCGCCGTCGAGCTTGCACACGTACTGGGTCAGCACTTCATCCGCGTGGATGGCCACTTGCCTGATCTTCTTGTCCAACGCCGCCACGTCGGCGTCCGTGGCGGGCACCATGACCACCGCCTCCGCCCCTTCTTCTTGCGCCTCCCTAGGCTTAGCTGACGACACCGGCGTCGCGTCCGGCCCGGCGACGAGATCGGCGGGCAGCTTGCCTGTGTGCGTCCACGCTGCGCGGGCGGCGCCGAGGGCCTCCAGATCGTCCGTGAGCTTCAGTAAAGCGGCCTCGTGCGTGCGGTAGAGCTTGGCGACGAACATGTTGAAGCGGGCCTCGGTCGGGTCGCCAAATTCAATGTCCTCCGCACTGCCGCTCCTCGCGTGTTGTACGCCGTCAGGGCAGCGCGTGCTCGCGCGCGTGGCGAGCACCGAGGAGGCGCACGAGAGGCCCACGAGCAGGGCGACGCCGCCCCCGACGGCGTACAACACGCGCTGACGACGGCTGGGCTCCATGAGGTACTCGAGCAGCTGCCGATGGGGTTGGCGAGGGGTAATGACGGTGGCCACGGAAGGTGCAGGCGGCGCGGCGGGCTCCGTGGCGGGAGACAAGAAGGAAGGCAGCCAGCTCATGTTATTGCGTGGTCTCGTGCTGTTCGCCTATCTTCGCGGTAACTTGGCGGTGTTGTTGTTTGTTGCTCCGTATCTGTGTGTGTGTGTGTGTGTGTGTGTGTGTGCACGTGTGCTTCAGTTTGTTTCTTTATTTTCCAGAAAGGCGTCGTGGGAATGAGAAGGAGAACAGTGAAGAGGAGAGAGAAATGATGAGACGGCGCGCGCCGGTTGTAAAGAAGTTCGACATGAGGATGACTTGTTAGTTGACGCGTGGCTCTAACCACAGGCTGTTGGGGTCGTTAAACTACGTTCCGTGGTTTATTTTATTTTATTTTTGACACACACATTTTACGCTGGTTCGCTGTGAAAGAGGAATGCTAAAACGTCAAACGTAGAAGCAACAAACAAATCAAAAAGGTGCACCGATCATGAACTGAGAGGAGACGCGCCCACGTAGGTCGCGCATCTCTTCCTTGCACATCGTCATTCGACTGGCTCGAGTGCACCTTCCGGCACCACCAAGTACAGTCGCATGAACGCCCGGCGTGCGTAGTGCGTCGCCCACAGTTGTCGCACTTCTTTCCACGCCTCCTCCGAGTCGAGGCGAATGCACAGCGGTCCAGCCGACGGAGAGGCGGTGGTCTTCGCGGTCACCGTGTTCTTCACGGACAGAGCAGGTGTGGGAGTGGTGGGAAGTGGGGAGTGAGGCTCGTAGAAGTACAAGGCCATCTGCTCGCGCAGAGGCACGCCACCATGCAGCGGCGTCCGCACAGCGGGTCGACAGACACGCGGCAGTGCCGTTGCGGGTCGTCGGCGCTGCGAAGGGTGCACAGAAGTTTCCGTGATGTCCGTCTCCTCTTCTTCCTCGGAGGCGGGCAGCAGCACGAGCGGTGCCGTGCCTGGGCTATGCAACGCGCCGCCGTCCGCCTTCCTCTCCCGCGGAGACCGCTGAGGTGCGGGCGCCAGGGCGGACGCAAACAAGGGCATGTCGAGCTGGCACTGACTCAGCGAGAAGAGCACGCGCCAGAGCAGCCCTGAGAGACGCGTGCGGTCGTGCAAAGGTCGCAGTGCGAGGGTGATGGGAAGGCTGCGATGGTTAGCGCGCAAGTACCGCGTGGGCACCGGTGCCGGAGAGGCCGGGCGTGCCTTGCGGGCGGCCTTCGTCGTCTGCGCGGGTGGAGGACGCGTAACCTTTGGCTTGGCCGCTGCCGTCTTTGTGGGTCGTGCACTGTCAGGCTTGCTTGCCTCTGCGAGCTCGTGCGTGGGCAACTTGGTGCCTACCACGGAGAAGACGTCGGAGCCGGAGACGACCGGCGCACGTGCCATCGCGGTAGACGCGGTTTCAGCAGAGACCGCGCGCTCTGGCCAAGGCAGTGGCGGTGGTGGGGGTGGCGTGAGGTCAGCGGCATTCTCGGCAGGCGGCCGAGGGGCAGGACTCTTGACTTGTTTCTGGGCCGTCCGTGATGGGTGCGACGCGTCCTTGGCTGCCGTCGTAGTCTTTGGTGCGGTCTTGGTGGTGTCGAGTGGGGGCGTGGGTGCTGCCGATGGTGATGGCTTGCGTGGGGCCTTGGTGCCAGGCACAGATGACGTCAGGACGAGTGTCACGGGCAACGTGTAATCAAAAAAGCGGCAGTGCCGGCGCATGCCTGCAGGCGGGCGGACCGCCGCATCCTCTTCCCGGGTGTCCGACACAGTGGCGGGCGTCTCTGGCAGCGTCTCAGGGGTATAGTAGAGGGCTGTGTACATGTACGATGCATCCTCCTCCTCCTCTTCATCATCGTCCTCCTCCTCCTCGTCGTCGTCGTCGCCCGTGCTGGAAGAGGACGACGTGGTCGACGACGTGGCTGACGAGATGGCGGTGGGGCTCTCTTCCTCGTCGCGATCGCTCACCCCGTCCTCGTCCTGCGCATCCTCGGACTCGTCGGTGCCGCTGATGTGCAGCGAGAGCGACAAGGACGCGAACGAGTCGTCCAGGGGTTTCTGGTCCACCGCGGCCCCAATGCCCTTGAGGATGAAAAGAGACGTCGTGCCCGATGACGCGGGCGTGGCCACGACTTGAGCGGTCGGTACCGCCAGGGGACGTGGGCGGATCGGGGCCGCAGTGGCGGTCGTGCTGCGCGCTGATTTGCCGCTGTCCGGTGCGGAGGCCGCTCGTCGCTCAGGGACTTGTTTTGGTGCTCGCGTCAGCGTGGCAAGCGGCGTCTCTTTCCTCTTCTTGTTTGAACCGACACCACTTTCGCGGCGGCTGTGTGGGTGACGCGGCGCACGTGCAGGGTGCGCACTCTGTACCACTCTCTGTCTGCTACTGTGTGTGGTGACCGCTGGCACTGGCACCGGCTCCGACCCGGACGTGCTGCTTGTTGATGACGTTTCGTCCTCCCCCTCCTCGTCTTCATCTTCGTCGTCTGATTCATCGCATGAGGAGGGTGGACAGCTCCAGCGCCAGCGCGGCACCTTTTCCAGCGCACTCGCCGGCGGCCGCACGGGTTTCTGTCGCCCACGACGCAGCCCTTCGCGATAGCACACCACCGTCGCCGCGTCAGCCACTGCCGCCTTCTCACCAGACAAGGCGTGTGCGGCCCTGTTACGGCGGATGGCACTCGCCTGGAGCAGTGCCGCACACTGCGCGCGCGGTCCGGCCTCGGTCACCTCCTCGGCATCGTCCTCAACGGAGGAGGACTCCCACAGCTCCGCAAAGTAGCCGTCGCGGCGAGGGGGCAGCCAGGCGGGGGCGAGCACGAGTCGCCGCGGGGGCTGCGCGGCAAACGTCGAGCGCCATCTGGCCACCGCGGCCGCGTTGAGGGCCTCGTGCGTGAGCTGCGCCGCGGCCTCGGTGGCCCACAACTGCTGGAGCCGATTGGGGGCTGCTGCGGCACTGCCGGCAGCGTCCACCACAGGGGCAGTCCCGCTCACAGAGGTGCTCTCCGCGCTGGCAACGGTGGTGCTGGCAATCGTGGTGGTGGCAGTCGTGCGGACAGGTTCGTGAGACAGCGCGGCGGGCGGGGGCTGGCACTCGAGCAGACGGCGCACCGTCGCGTCGAGCACATCGGCAGACGGGGGTCGGGTGGAGGGCACGGACAGCGCCGCGCGCGCCAGCCGCATCACATCTGTGGGGAGCGTCGTGGTGGCGGCAAACGCGTCCTCGTCATCGTCGTCGTCGTCGTGTACCCCCGCCGGTGGTATGGCAGGTCGCTGCGTGACCTCGAGCAAGACGGGGGAGCCAGGGCCCGGTGTGCCGGTGGTGGCGACTGTCACCGCGCTCGCAGGACGCGTCGCTGCCGTTGCTGCGGGGGATGTGGTGGTGATGGTGGGCGGCGTGGTGCCTGGTGCTGGTGAAGGACGCGTGGCACGCGCATCCTCGGTGAGATCGGCGCCGGTGGTAGGCAGCTGCTGGACGAGCGCCTCGTTGTACAAGGCCGCGAGTTGCGTCCGCAGACGCGCGCGGACAGCCTCGAGGGTGGCCTGCTGCTGCCGCTGTGCTTGGATGTGCTTGTGGCGCTGCGCGTGGTGCGCGAGAAGTTTGGCGCGGAGGAGCTGCTCGAGCTGTGCGGTGGACAAGGCCGCCCCGTCGGGACGTGCTTCCGTTTCTGTGGAATGCGTCGTCGTCGTGAGGTCGCCATTCAGTGGTGGTGGCGGTGACGGTGAGGGGGAGGGACCCTTGGAGGCAGGAGAAGGCAACGAGGCCGCGGGTGGTGGTGTGGAGAGGCGTCGCAGCTCCTCCGTCGACCCGTCAACCCTGTCGCCACCGTTGCTGCGCGTGCCGTATCTGTGCGAGGGCCCTTCGTACTGCTGCTGTTGCTGCTGCGAGGCCGCGCTGACCGGCCGCACGCGTGCACTGGCCGCACTTTCAGGCGGGGGTAAGCCACCCATTCGCAGGCGCGAGGACGGACGCGAGGCGGCCGGGGTGGAGGCTGCGGTGAGGGTGGAGACACGCCGCATGGACTGGGAGCCGCCCGGGCCGATGCCGCTCGGCAATGCACGCACGAGCGAGACCCGACGAGGACCGGAGACCACGACGGTCCCGGAGGGTGTGCTGGTGAGAGTCGAAGGCGCGGTCAAGGGGGTCTCTGTGCGTGCGGCGGCTGGCGTGACGGGCGATTCGTAGACGGCGCTGCTCGGGTCGTAGTGCGCGCGCTTGGTGAATTCCACCAGCTCCACTCCAGACGCACGAGCACGTGTCCGGCTGTTGCCAGTCAGAGGATGATCGGTGGCGGTGGTGGTGGTAGTGGTGGTGGTCGGGCGCGTTGATGCGCTCGGCGGGGCCAAGGCGTCGGCGGACTCGACGAGGAGCACAGCGTCGCTGTCGGGGCGGAGGGCAATGGTGGAGAAGGCGGCGCCGTTGTGCAACCACGGGGCAAAGGCCGTGTCCTCGTCCTCGTCATCCATGACAAGTGCCGCGTCTGCTTCCTCCTCCTCCTCCCCGGCGGTACGGCGGAGGTGAAGGGGGTAGGGCGCGCTGGCCTCATCTTCCTCTTCTTCTTCCACCACCTGAGCGGTGCCAAGGCGCTGTGAGGACGACGGCACAGGGGGCGAGGCCCCGCTGCGACTGAGCACGCTACCCGGTAGTGCGTAGCTGCTGTGGAGCGCGGCGTGCACACTGGCGCGGCGGCCTTCGGGCACGCACGAGACGAGCGCACCGGCCGCCTCCTGCACGCGCGTCTGCAGGCCCGACCCCGGTGTGCTCAGCCGCGATGCCGCCGCTGCCGCCATCGCGTTCGATGAAGAACCGGGTCGGCTAGTGATGGGGCTGGGGGTGAAGACGTCGCCAAAGCCACTGCTGCTGCTCCCCGTCATGGTGATGTTGCTGTGGTATTGGGACTGCTGCTTGTGGTTCGCGTGAAGTGGTGACAGGCCGAGGACGGACAGGAGTGCCGCGCGACTCTGCGGGCGACTGTGGCTGGCCAGCGACAAGGAACTGCCGCGCATCGGCGTAGGCGGCGAGAGTGCGTTGGCCCTCTCCGCCGGTGCGAGGCGGCTGGGAGGGACGAGGGGCGGACGCGTCGGAAATGGCGCTGCTGGTGCGGCACCTTGGCCGTGTCGTTCGGGGCTCACGTCGTGCACAACGCCGACCTCCTGCCCCATGTCGATTGCCTCCACGTCGAGTGCATTGAGTCGCCGTCCGGGAGGCACCGCGCGGTCCTCGTCAGGCTGCCGGCGCGAGCTGGGGCGCGAGGCCCAGCCGGCGGCGGCACTGCCCACATCGCTCACGAGACTCGCCCGCTGCGCCGCAAGGCGCGGCAGTGAACTGAGGGAGACCTCCGTCAGGTTCAAGTACGACGGCAGAACGCCAAAGGTGTCCATCAGGATGGCCTCCGCCGCAGGGCGTGTCCCGGCCTCGACGGACAGTGTCTGCTCCACCAAGCTCACCACCAGCGAGTGCAGCACCGCCTCCGACTTGTCAAACTGTTCCTCGCCGTAGAGCGCGTGAAGCGCGGTGAGTTGTGCCGGCGTGAACTCATGCGGCGTCAGCAGTCGCTCGTGGTTGTAGCGGCCCTCCGAGACCAGGTGGATCTGTGCGAGCACGTTGCTCGCCGCAAAGGGCAGTTGCAGGCAGTAGAGCTCGTACGTCACGACGCCCAGCGCCCACACGTCTGCGCCAAACGAGTAGAGCTCACCGAGGCACACCTCTGGGGCAAGGTAGAACGGAGTGCCGACAAAGGTGCGCGTGAAGGGGTCGGTGGTGCTCAGCAACTTGGCGACGCCAAAGTCGCCGATGCGGACGGTGCCGCTCTTGGTGAGGTAAATGTTCGACGGCTTCACATCGCGGTGCACAATGGCGAGCGAGTGCAAGTACGCCAGGCCGTCGAGGCACTGTCGCACAATGTCCGTGATGAGGAAAGACTCGATCCACTCAATTTCCCCCTGACCGTCTTCGTCGCCAGCCGAGGAGGAGGCGGAGGACAGCAGCGAGGCCTGTTGTCGTCGACCGTCATCGTCCGCATTGTCGTCGTCCCAGAGAAAACCGTCCGTGGTGCCGCCGTGTGCGCGCGACGACTGCCAGTGCGAGGCCGCACCGCTGTCGCCCAGCGGAGTCGTCGGAAAAAACGACGCGTCGGCCGAGTCCCACGACGCCCCAGCAGCCTCTGGTGGACTCACCGGCGCCGGCCAGGCCGCGGCCCCCGCACCGGAGGGGTCGAGATCGAACGTGTCGCTCAGTGCCGGGACGTGCGCCACACGCTGGGCAAAGGTGGTGTGGTCCTGTGTCGAGGCGGCTGAGGTCTCGCGGGCACGCTTGCGCAGCGGTGATCGGCGGCTCTCGTCCTTCGCCGGCCGCTGTCGTGCGCGCGGTGGGTGGGCCGCGGCCTGACGTCGGCGCTGATGGCGACGGATGAGGCTGGCGAGGTCGCCGCCATCGACGTACTCGGTCACGAGGCAGAGCTGCTGCCACTCCGGGTCGTTGAAGCAGTCCAGGTACTTGAGGATGTTGGGGTGTGAAATGTTTTGCAGAAGGGAGACCTCGTTCATCGCGAGCACCAGCTCCGCGTCGGACAAGTCGGAGAGCGGGATGGCCTTGACCGCGACCAAGCACTGCGGCCACAGCTCCGTCTCCTCGTCTGTGCCTGGTAGTGCCGCTGGTGTCGTCGTCTGCGTGTCGTGCCGTCTCTTCTCATCGATCAAGGCGTGGCGTAGCTCCTCATCGACGCACAGGTACACGACGCCGAAACCGCCCTCGCCAAGGACGCGGAGGGGTTTGTACCGCGGCCAGTGAAGCGGCAGTTCGTCGCACAGACTGCCGCGGCTAGTGGTGGTTGCGAGCATGAATATGGTGACAAAAAAAAGTACGAAAAAAGGATATGAAGCTCTTCGAATGGGCGTCCTTCGACAACACACAAAAATATATAGATACGAGAAAGGCGGCTATAATCCTGCAATGGTAAATTACATCCGGTGGTTGTGGGGGAGCTCAGCAAGCGGCGGCGATGGGTGTCAAGAAAGGGAGTGATCGGAACACTGCGTACGCGGCTAGTTGACCAATTTGAAAAAGACGAAACAAATGAAATTAAAAACCGGAATGCGTCACTCAGCGCAACAGTCCCTGACGTCAAAGCACATCAAAGGTAAAGAAAAACGGTAAGAGTACGAGAAAAGGTTGAAGATGGAGGGAGAGGATGTGTGCCGACAGTGGAAGAAGAGTAGGAAGAATACATAGCCACCCGACTCCCTGCGGAGTTCGAAAAAATGTGTGCTGCTGCATTTGCAGGGGCAGCTTTTCACTCACATGTGTCGCTCGTGCCATCAGCGTGTTGGTGGTTTTCGGAGTCCTATTGCTTTTTCGTTTTACAGTTTTGTGCCTTTTGTGTTTAAATGTCTTCGCGGTGTGCCTTCGTTGACGTATCTTTCAGCACCACCCACGTGAAAGCTCCGCTAGTATTTTTCTTTTTTCAAACATCCCTGTCTGCTATACCCCTTCCTCACACTCTTCCTATGTGTTTACATTCGCAGTCGAAAGCCGCCATCTCCCATTTGAAGAAATGGGAGGCAAAAATAGCACGGCCAAGGTCGAAGTCTTGTAAACTCCAGAGAAATACCAGCAACAACTGCAAAAGAATCGAGGCTAGTGGTAACTGAGCGAGTGGAGGAGGGAGGTGGATCAGTGGAAGCAAAAAGAAAAGAAAAAGTGGTGAGTGCCGGATAAAGAGACAAAAAGGATAGCGCTTGTGAGGAGAAAAAGATAACCTGGAGAGCCAATTAGCCAGAAAGGAAAGAAAAGGAGAAGAGGTGTGTGGCAGCCACACACATGCATGTTTTCATGGTAATCAACAGTTCACATTAAAGAGAGGTCAAATGTCACAGAAAAGAGAAAAAAAACAGAAAAACGGAAGCTGAAATCGCAGCAGCCGAGCAGCAACCATTAAGATCAACGAAATAACTATTAATTAAACGTGTAGTGTTCCCCTTTTCAATCCAAGAACTTTCTCCTTCTTTGCCTTTTCTTTACTTTCTTCTTTCTTTCCTGCAAGAGCAGGGCATGCACGTGCCAGCGCTGTCGCGTGTGCACAGAACAGAAGAGTGCCAAGAAAAGAAAAAGAAAAAAAAAGAGGGACATAGCAAGTCAACTTTGCTGCGTCACAGAGGGAAAGAAAAGGAAAAGAAAGTTATGAGTGTATGTGTGTGTGTGTATGTGAATTTTGGGGCGTTGCGCCTATCTCTCTCTCTCTCTCTTCATTCTTGTGTTTTCTTTCTTCCTTTCAACTCGACCTGTTAAAGCTTCGCCTTGTACTTGGCCTCCTCACCATCCTTGAGAACAAAGACGTGGCGGAAGTCCCTGTAGCGGTCATTGACCTCAAAGCCGTAGCCAATGATGTACTTGTTGGGGCCGGGGATGCACTTGTAGTCCGTGTGGAACGTCACCTTGCGCGCGTCACTGGACTTGTCCACCAGCACAAGCGTCTTGATAGACTTAGGGCGGTACTGCTTCTCGAGGTGCTCCTTCAGAAACTTGAGTGTGCGGCCCGAGTCGCAGAGGTCCTCCACAATGAGCAGGTGCTTGCCATCAAAGTTGGTGAACTTCGGCTTGGCCAGCACCACGACCTCACCGCTACTCTTGGTGCCCTCTCGGTACGAGGTCAGGCGGATGAAGTCAACCACGTGCGGCAGTCCGTAGTCGCCCAGGTAGCGCACAAAGTCAGCGGTGAAAATGTAGCTGCCCTTGAGCACGGAGAGGATGATCAGCGGGTTGTCGTAGCTGATGGGTGTCTCGGCACCATTCTTGCCGGTTTCGGCGTGGAGCAAGGGCTTGTACGCCTCCGCGATCTGCTTGGCAGCGCGCTTGATGTTGGCCTGGATTGTGTCCTCAGTGGCGACCACGGCGGACGCCATCGGGTACGCGCGTCCGTCGACGGTGATGACGCCGTCGGCTGTCTTGCCCACCACGCACTTGTGTCCTGGCTCCATCCTAAACAAAAAGAGAAAGAGAAAGAGAAGGGTAGAGAGAAGTGTGTCCTTGTAAATGGATGTCACGCGCTAATCCTGGTAACGAGTGGAGATATCGCTGCTTTCCAGATGCTGGCTCGTTTGATGGTTGATGCTACAAGAAGAAAATTCAGGGAAAGGAAGAAGGAGATACGATATGATGGCTTGTGAAGCAGACAACACATTTTGTTTTTGTTATTGTTGTTGTGACACCAAGTCTGTGCATTTTTAAACACGCTAGCCTAGTGGGAGGGCCCTGCAGATATGGGGTGGGTGAGTGCGTGTGTCCGTGGCAACAGGGGGAGGGTAGGGGGAGTGTTTCGGTCGAAAGAAAACGCGAAGCAAGTTGTAACGACTTGGTGAAAAAGGGGGACAGATAGCGACGCAAGAGTACCAATAACCGGAGCGCTGTCCAAGAGGAAAGAAAGAGAAAAAGGCATTGTGACTTGTGTGTTTGTGCGTGGCGAATAGAATCGCGTCAACGACGCACACGTCAGCTTTCAGGTTAACAAAGAAAAAAGCAAAAGTACCTGTGCGAGAGAGCTTCTCGCCTCTCTCGTCCTCACTTGGTCCAGTGCTCTGGTGCTGTCACACCCACCACAGTAAAAAAAAAATGGTTTGATTAGTTAGTATTATCGATGTTGTTAGTGCTTACAACTTGGACTTCTTCTCGTAGTACTCGGGCTTGAGAATGCACACGTCACGCAGCTCGCGGTACGCCTCGGCGAAGTCCAGACCATAGCCAATGACGAAACCTGGTTCGACGGAGATGACGGGGTAGTCGGCCTCGAGGTTAATCTTGCGGCCTGACTTCTTGTCCAGCAGCGCCACCAGCTTCAGAGAGGCGGGCTTCTTTGCAGCGAACATGCGCTTCAAATACGACAGTGTCACGGCGCTATCAATGATGTCCTCCACCAGAAGCACGTGCTGGTTCTCCACGCTATCGCGCACATCGAGCAAGATGCGGACCTGACCGGAGGTCTCCACGCCGGTGCCGTAGCTCGCGGCGCAGATGAACTCCAGACGCACCGGCACGCCCTCGTCGGCCAGCGCACGGGCGAGATCGGCAGTGAAGATGAAGCTGCCCTTGAGCACGCACACCAGCACCAGGGGGTTCTTGACGGAAAGGTTGAACGGCTTGTAGTCCTCGGCGATCTGCTTGGCCACGCGCGCGGTCTCCGTGTGAATCTGCTCCTGCGTCACCACAGTGCGCGCAGACATGGGGTACGAGCGGGGAGGCGAGCTGGTCATGTTGGCGGATGAACTCGTGTTGTGGCGTTGCTGTTTTCTTCTGTGTGCAATTAACGTGCAGTGTTGTGCGTGTCTGTAAATATGATGATGAGTGTATGTGCGTGTGTGTGTGTGTGTATTTATATGGAGAGCAAGGTGACGGCCCTTTGCTTTTGATGTGAACATCAAGAGGAGGGGTGAATACAGGTGAGAGAATGAAGGAAAGGGAGAGTGGTCGCCGTGAGGGGAGGAGGAAGGGGGGGGGGGGGGCACGCGGATGTTCATGCAAGAGAAGTTGAGCGGGTCTCCTATCCATGTATGTGCCTCAATGTGTGCCTGCAAATATCTGCGTAATCTTCTCTCGTTCTTGAGCAGTGTCCGTGGCGCTGGGTGATGACGCTTTGGTGAGGCGTTGTGGGTGAATGGACGGATATCGGTTTGTGCATCCCTCTGATGGGTACGCGAAATACACACATATAATTCCTGTGTACGTGTGTACGTGTGTGTGTGTGTGAATACAAAAATCAGCAAAGGTCAACAAAAAAAACAACAAAAAGGCCGTGAAGAAATCACCCTTTGAGGCGGAGAGCCTGGACTGTGCCAAACGCACAAGTCTGTGTTCGCTCCGCCACTCTTTTGGAGGAGAAAGCAAAGAGAAGAAGAGAGAGTGGAAATCCTCCATGTTCTCCTCTTTTGTTTGTTTGTTCTCGCTCACTGATTGTGCCTTTGATTTCATGCATTGTGGTTTCTCCTTTTTCCAGCCACTTTTTTGTTTGTTTGTTTGTTTGTTTTCCTTCCATTTGCAAGTTACTTCTGCTTGCTCGCCATGGCTGCCGCCTTGGCCGCCAAGGCCGCATTCACGTCAGTCTTGGCATCTCTCGCGGCCGCACCGCTGCTTGCCACCTCCTGCTCCTTCTCCCGCCTCTCGCGTACCTCCTTCTCCCACGCCGTTTCGCGACCGCGCGCACTGCGCCTCTCACTACTGAACCAATTGCCGCCGTGTGCGCCCATGCCTGTGATGGACGGGGCCTTCTGCGCCTGCGCGGCGAACTCATCCAGGGAGGCCTCGAGGTCCTGCTTGCGCACATAGTGCCGACGCACCCAGAGCCAAAACACAAAAGTGAAGAGGGAGCAGAGAAACAGCACGAGACGCTTGTCACGCGTCAGCATCTCCTGCTCTTCGCGCATCTTCGTCAGCGCCTCACGGTTGATCTGGAGAGACGCCGATTGCATCTTGCCGTGCACCTGCGAGAGCTGCGCAGCCTTGTCGTGATAGTCGAGCACAATCGTGCGGAAGTTCTTGTCCGCATCGTAATGGAATGACTCGTAGATGCGGCGGAGCTCCTTGACCTGCTTTTCACGCGTGTGGAACAGCGCGATGAGGTCGTCGTCGGACATGGCACGGTACGTGTCAATTGTCGGTCGCGTCATTTCGTAGTAAGACGCCTTCTTGGCATCGGCAGACGCGGAAGAGGACGATGCCGAGGCGGTCGACGACCAGCCGGCCTTGGCGCTTGCAGCGGACCCATCGGCCGTCGCGGAGTTCTCACGCTCGAGGCGCTCGCGCTCCTGCTTGAACTTTTCGTACGCCCCCTCGTCATCATTGGTGAAGGCGGCGGAGGAAAATCCAGCCAGGCGGAGACCACAGCGGCGCAGCATTGTGTTTCCCTTGCTCTTGCTTCTTCCTTGTTGGTTGGTTGGTTTGTTGGGCCAAAAAAAAACAGTGAATGCACGTATAGGAGTGAGTGAGAGAGAACAGAAAGTGAGAGGAGATATTTGATAGGGAGAGGAATCGCAGCACGTCCACACTGCGTGTGTGTGCACACGCAACCCGCGAAGGTTGCCCTTTCCTGTGCGTTTTTGTGCATTTTTTCACGACCGTATGGAAAGAAAAAGACGATCGCAGTGATTCGCGGTTGTGAAGAGCTGTCCTTGTCTTTTTGTCACGTTCCCTCCTCCGGTCGGCTAGGTAATGCCTCCACATTCACGCACTTCTTTTCTTGTCTTTTTTCAAGGATTGAATTGGGGATGCCCTGTGTTGAGAGAGCCAAAAAGAGAAGTAGAAAAAAAAAGAAAGAGTAAGCCCGGTCAGCGTACGAGCGCGTACACGATGATCTTAAGTCAACAACAAAAAGAAAAAGAGAAAAGTGCGACAGAAATCGAAGTCAGAAACGACGCGTGAAAAAAAAAACGGAGTCATCCGGTGAGACAGACTTTTAAAAAAGTCTCATGATCACTCTCAGTGAAGATCGGCAACAACAAACAACAACAAGCGCAAATACAAAACAAGAAAATGCACCGTGATCCACGGAGGAAACAGGATGTAGAGATTATCAAGAAAAAAATCGGCAACAACTGTATCAGGCGATATATGGTGTTAGTTAGTTAGTTAGGTAGGTGAGTTCGTGCCTGCAAAGTGCTATGCGCTCTCACCTCAGGGTTTTTTTTCTGCAGTCGCTTTAGTACCATTTAAACAACGACGGTTTAGCTATTTGTTTATTTTAATTTATTTTATTTTTTATGTGAGACCTCCTAGTAGTCCGCACCCTTGGAGACAATCTCCTTACCCGTCGGCTTCAGCAAGATGGTGTGCTCGAACTGCGCAGTGTAGCTTCCCTTGGTGTCCACCAGCGGCGGGTAACGGTTCACGGCGCCGGCATCGCATAAGCTGTTGAGGTTCAGCAAATGGCGATCGTGGCCGTCGCGGTCCAGCCACTTGCGGCAGAAAGCCAGAGTGGAGTATGTCTGGTGAATGTGCTTGAGCAGCTTCTGCGCGCCATCGCTGCGGAGCTGCATTGTCTCGGCGCCCTGGGCCATCATGTAGTGGGAGCAGTCCATGTCCTCCGTCACGTAGCCGCGGCCGGTGGAGCCGAAGGTTTCGATCGCGAAGCACTCGCCCTCCTCCATCTTCACCGACTGCTCGCTGCCCTTCACAATTGGCACCGACTTGCCGCTGTGGATGGTGTACGGTGCAATGTTGTGGCCGCACAGGTTGCGAATCGCCTTGACGGGGTAGGTCTTGCCGTTGATCTCCACCTCGTACGACTCCATCACCTCCTGCACAGCACTGCCAATGTCGCACAGGCGCACGTCGATGCCGGCGGTCTTGATGCCCTCGTAGGTGGCCTCCTTGACGGCCTTGAGCAGGTCGTCGTAGACAGGGTTGAAGGCGACGGTCCAGGCGCAGTCAATGATGCGGCCATTGATGTGCGTACCGAAATCAACCTTGAGCACGTCGTCGTACTCGAGCACCACCTTCTCGTCGCCCGTATTCGGGGTGTAGTGGGCGGCGACGTGGTTGCGCGAGCAGCCCGTGGGGAAGGCCTGGCCAGCGTGCAGGCCATCCTTCTCGATCAACTCGTTGAGCTTCTTCTCGATGCGATCGGTGAGCAGCATCAGGGGAATGCCGGGCTTGATGAAGCTCTGTGCCCAGGTGCGCACCTGACGGTGCACTTCCGCAGCGCGGCGCAGCTCCTGCACCTGCTGCTCCGATGCCATCTCGAGCGCACGCTTCTCGGCGCTGCTGTGGCGCGTCGCGTTGACCTCACCGGGGTGCTCGCAGATCTCGCCAGGCGGGTAGTGGCCGTCGGGGAACTGCTTTGTGATGGGCACCGTCGGCTCCGGCCACGTCTGGCGCGCGTAGCCCTCCAGCGCAGGGGCATACGGGTTCTCGGGGTGGTCGGCGCGCGTTTCCTTCGGGGGCTGCTCATCCGCCGCCATGCTGCGCGGCACAGCGCGTGCCTGCGGAGCCGCACGCTTGTTGTTCGGCTCGCCGTGGTTCTTCTTCATGTCCGCCTTGGTGGCGCTCACGGCGTCGGCCAGCAGGGTGTCGAAGTCATCATCCTTCTTGCCCTTGCCCTTGCCCTTGGCGCCGGTGTTGGGCTTGTTGCTCGCCTTGGGACCGGTGTGCTGTGCGGGCATCGCTACGGTCAAAGCAGTATGTGCGTGTGTGTGTGTGTGTGTGTGTGTGTGTGTGTATGGGTCTCTGTTCTGTTTCCCTTTCTGCGAACTGTATAGTTCTATCTGTGTGGTGTGGTGTTTGTTTTTCTCTCGATATTTGTTGGGTAGAAATGCGGTAGTGTTTCCGACAATGTGAAAAGAGGGGCAGGGTGCTGGATATGTTGGGTGTGCATGAATTTGCTGAGACCATGTCTCCTTTCCTTCCCAAGGTGCACAACTTCAAAAGGCAGGGGGCGGGATATATCACTTCGGGTGCGTGGAAGTGAGAGTGTACACACTTACACTGACGGTGTTGTTGGTATTGCCGTTGCTGTTCTTGTTGTTGTTGTTGTTTTTGCTTGGCATGAGGCACGTTGTCCTAGTTTACTTTTCGCCGATCTGTAGTCCACTTGCGCAATGTGAGCACTGCGTGAGAGTCTTTGACAGAAAGAAAAACGAGGAGCAACAACGATATATAAAAAAAAATAAAAAATGGTGGATAGTAAAGAGAGCACAAAAAAAACGAGAAAAAAGTCAAAGTAGTGAAAAGAGAGAAGTGGAGAGAAGTGGATCTACATGCCGGCTCTCTTCATGCGAAGAAAGTGGTTACGGCTTGCGCTTCTCATATGTTTCCTCCCCCGTCTCCAACGAGACACCGAACACCTCGACGTACTCGACAGACGGCAGCTGGTAAAAATGCTTGGGCTCAATGCTCTTGACATACACCTTGCAAATCACGCACATTTCCTTGTTAATCGTCGCGAACATGACGGGCACGGTTGTGTCTGGACGTGGAAAGCCCGTCGATGACGACGATGCCCCACCGTCCTCCGCGTCCGCACCGCTGGAGGCAGAGCCTGCTTCTGGTAACGGCGGCAGCGAGAAAAGCACACCGTGCCATGAGGACATGGCGACAAAAGCGGCGTTGCACGGCTGAAAGGCCTTGTACCAGGCATCAATGTTGGCGAGCACATCGGCGCGCATGTCCAAGCTCGCGAGCTGCTTGCCGAACATGTCGGAGAGGAGCTTCGGCTCGCCCTTGGGGCCGAACGACGAGGTCTTGCAGCCGTAGGCCAGCTTCTTCTCGATGGTAGAGAGACCGCAGATGTCCTCCATCTCGCCGCGGCCACGACGACGCGCCACGTGCTCGGCCTCAATCTTAATCCAGTACGCGCGCAGAGGGTCGGCGTCGGTGAGCGTGCGTGGTCCACGAGGCGGCTGGAGGAACGTCTCGGCCTGATCTGATGAGGTGCTCACGGCGTTAGCGTTGGCGTCGGTCGTGCGCGTGGTGAGAAAATACGGGGTGCCCTCGTAGTTGGCTGTGTACGCCACGACATTTAGATTCTTGCTGCGCTCAATGTACATGCATGTGTCGTTGTGGTCGTCCTTGAAGCGCGAACCACGGGCGGCTGAGATGGGTGCACCAGCGAGTCGACTCCTCACAAAGCGGTTGAAGGCGATCGGTGAAGCCAGCGGGTCCTGGTCTGCGAACTCCGCAAAGATGCCACCGTTGCGCGCGTCACGCACGGCATACTCAAAGAGGAGCGGACAGCGCTTGTTGCTGAAATGGCCAATGCAGTACTCCTCGAAGAATGCACCGATGCCTGTACTGGCCGGCATGATGTGATGCTTTGTAAGGGAGGGGGGAGGGCGGATAGAGAGTAGATAAAAGGAAGGAGAGAAAGAGAGAGATGAACGATTGCTTGAGGAAGCAGTGAAAACCGTGTGAGGATACACGAGATGGAACACCTGAAGAACTGAAAACGGGGCAAAAAGAAAAAACTAGGCATGAGAAAAGGGAGAGACAGGTGAGGTGTGAAGGTAGTTGGAAACTATTCCAGAATGTCAGCTGGAAAAAGACAGACGGAGCGGCACGGAGATCGAGATATGGTGCAGAGGTGGTGCATCTGGTAGACCAGAGCAGAGTGACGCCCGTGCGCGGCACCTGGCAAGTCTGCGTGTGTGCACAGCATCCAGCTTTCACGCAACTGTCGTGTTTTCAGTAAGGGGCGTGCCCAGTGTGCGTAGCTTCTGCGTGTGTGCGTCCATGCCCAGGTGCGCGATGTTTTTTTTTTTGCGCGGTTTTTCGTTTCCGGGTGCGCACACTGGTGGAAGAAATTCACAAAGAGAAATAACCGAAGGAAGGGGGAAAAAGAGGAGGCGGGGCGATAATGTGGCGAACCTGCGCACGCGAAATGGAAAAATAAATCAAGTGGGGCGCGTTACTGTGATATAAATAGAGGAAAGGCAGAAAGGGAAAGAGGGGAGAGGGGAAAACGAACGTGCGTGAAACAAGAACGGCAACGAAGTGAGAAGGGAAAAAAGGGAAAAAAATGTGTGTGATGAAAAGAAAAAAGGGGAATTCGACACACACACACACACACACACGCGTTACGTGTTCATCTTCTTCTCGTACGTTGCCTCCCCGGTCGCCAGAGAAGTCCCGAACGCCTCAATGTACTCCACGGACGGCATCTGGCCAAACCATTTGGGCTCAATGCTCTTCACGTACACGCGGTTCAGAATGCTCAGCTGGTTGTCAATGACAACCACAATAACCACGAACGTGTCTTCGGGCGCGGGCCGGCGTGACGTGGCAGCCGGTGTTGCGCTGGCGTCCGCCTTCTCTGCCGCCGCTTTTTCTGTGTCTGTCTTTTCCGCATCCGCCTTCTCTGCGTGTGCCTTCTCTGCGTGCGCCGTCTCCGCGTCTGGTGCGGGCTCGCTGTGGGGCTTGTTAGCCCCTGCGTGGTGCGCGAGGGGTGGCAGGCAGAGGAGCACACCCGGCCACGTCGACAGTGCCACAAAATGACACGTGGCGGGTTTCAGCGCCTTCCACCACGCAATCACGTGTGCGGCCGGGGTGGACAGGCTGTCCTTGTCGGCGTGGTCCTCGGGCACGGCGAGCAGCTCCTTCAGCATCGCCTCGGCCTTCACGGGGTCCACCACCCATTTGAGCGCCTCCGCCTTGGACGGGTGGGCGGCGGCCTCCTTGGCCCCGTGGTGAAGCTTGTGCAGCCAGCTTGCGGGGGAGCCGTTGCCGGTGGCGGCCGCGGCCTGCGTGAGGGACGACAGCGGAGACACGTTGCAGCCGTAGGCAAACATGCGCTCGTGAATCTTGAGGTCATCGCAGTCGTACATGATGCCTTTGCGGCGGCGTTCCTCGAGGTAGCTGGGCTCAAGGTTGACAAAGTAGGCGTGGACGGGGTCATCGGCCTTGAGCGTGCACTCGCAGCCCTCGCCGGTCGCCACCTTGGCCCCATCGTGCATCAGGTTGGCCGTGTACGCGACCACGTTCAGGTTCTTGCTGCGCGCAATGTACATGCACGTGTCTGGGTGATCGTGGGTGTAGCGGGCCCCGCGCGGCTCAGCAATGTCGCGCACGCGCTTGTTGAACGCCTCGGCCGACTCGTAGGATGGGCTCTGGCCCTCGATCGCGTACTCAACGGTGAGGCACGCAAACAGAGACGCGTCACCAGGTTGCATTTTGATAAAGGGTGGGGGAAAAAAGAAAAGCAGTGGTGATGCTGAAAGAAAAGAAAAGCTAAAGGAGTTGTTGTTGTTTCTGTGTGTGTTTGGAAGTGTTGTTGTATCGACTGTACGAGTGTGTGGAAGAAAGAGAGAGAGAGAAAGGTGTTACGAGGGAAGAGACGGAAGCGAATTATGGTCAAGGAGGCTGAGCACATGCATCTGCGAGAAGGGGGGGAGGGGGTGAAAAGGCCGGGTGACCACAGACGTGCTTGACATGTCCACGATTTGGAGAGTGCATGAGGGTTCGCATTCGACACTGCAGCACAAAGAGGAGGATACCCACAGTAGTGTCATAGGAGAATCCCTGGTACAGTCCACATTTTCAGTGTGTGTCTGTGTGTGTGTGTGTGTGTGTGTGTCTGCTTGCCGTAGCTTTTTTCCTCGGCATCGTCCTCATATCAGAGCGATGCGAAGAACAGAACAGCACAGCACACACATATAGACAAAGTAAACCGGCGAACACGTTTAGGACAGGTGGCATCCTGTACTCCTACTTTGTTTTTCTGGTTTGTGTTTGTTCTTCGTTCATGAGCACGTTCACACAAACAGGTTCACACGAAAAACAGAAAAAAAACGTCAACATCAGTCACACACAGATGCACGGCACAAACTGCCGTATCCGCCATCAACGACAACGAAAAAGGGAGCGAACAAGAGCTAGAAAGCTAGTCCACACGCGCGACAAGAGGCACCCCACGTATGCCACCATCCAAGACAAGGTGGTGGCAGAGAGAGGAGGAGGTAGGAGGAACTACTTATTGTACGGCAGACGCGGACGCTTGCCGTACCCCTCCGTCTTGACGTAGCGCGCACCAAAGCCGAGGTTCTTCGGCCGGCGTCCGTAAGCGTGGTTGTTCTGCTGCTTCGCCTTCACGAGCCGCTCCTGCGCGTAGTGCTGGCGCCAGTCGTGCGGACGGTGCTGGAAAGGCTTGGTGTGGTTGTCGGAAACGCTCTGGATAAACCAGTCGTTGAACTCCGCGCAGGCCTGGCTCATGGCACGACGGAGCTGGCCGACCTTGGACAGGCACGTGTCCAGTGAGAGGCTCTCCGGCTCGCACGTGGTGGCGCCCTTGGCCATGCACACGCGCAGCTGCATCGTCTCCGACTCGCACATGCGGAGCTGGTCGTTGCCGCTGAGGCCGGCGAGCATCGCCTGCGTGGTGACAGGGGTGCCGCCGAGCGACGGCGAGGAGTCAATCTGACCGCGCTCGGAGCGGCGCACGCCGAGGGTGTCGAAGGAGGTGCCGCGACCGTAGTTGATGAGGTTGGTCGGGTTCAGGTAGTCGTAGGTATTCTGCGGACGGAGGCCGTACTGGTTGACGCCGCTGTCGTGAGTGCGGGTCTTGAGCAGCACCGGTGTGCACCGCCAGGCGTAGAAAATGTCAGACGAACGCATATCGCCCTTGGACCAGATGAACGGTGGAAAATGATTGTACTGAGAAAACAACAACAACATTGTGGTGAAGAAGAAGACAGTGTGGAAGGAGGGAAAGAAGAAAAAAAAGAAGTGAGCGGTAAGTGGTGTTTTGAGCAGACGTTGTGTGCTCACTTGCGTCGCACGCGCACACTCGCGACAAAGAGAAAAGCACGGTCAGCAGATGCGTTCTCTCACGCCACCGCTGATGCGCACCTCTCGCCTCTAGACACGTACAGAAAGTAAATCTCTCTAGTAGAGACAGTGCATCGGCCTTGTGCATGAATCGGCAGGCACCGTGGTGCCTGCATCGGTTTCTCTGAGTGTGTGCGAGCGAGAGAGAGAGAACGTGCCCAATGTATATATGGTATTTTTGTTGTTGCTTAGTTCGGTAGTTTCTTTCTTTTTTCGAGCATGTGGAACGAGAGAAAGAAAAAGCACGTACACGTACGCTCGTGGCGACGTTCTTTAGAGAAATTCAACAAACGCAAAGCCCACGACAACAAGCTTGTCAGGTATCAAAAAAAAGGGGGACCTAATGGGAACAAAAAGTGCCAAAAAAGATAGACATCGCAACTAACGGGAGAAAAAAAAAACGTCGAGAAATACACACACACACACACGCCCGCACGCAGAAGCGGAAGAACGGCAGCAGTGCTAGCCGAAATGCCTAGTAAGGACACCAAACGGAAACAAAAGCACGAGACGGCGGGTGTGGTTCAGCAGACACGGAACGGATTAAAACCACGAGTGTGTGTCCAGCGGCGACCCCGTGCGCGCGGGTGTGGCGGGCGTGTACGCGCTCGCCGCCGCACCTGGTGACGGGGCAGCACCTGCGCCTGCACCACCGCCAGCAGCAGCAGTACCAGCTGTTGTTGTCGTCGCCGGTGCGGGGCGGACCGTGGACAAGATCTCGTTGTACGGTCGCAGCACCACGCGCTCCGCCTCCCCAAACACACGCACGGCCTCCACCAGCGCCGCCGTCAGGGCCGCGTAAGGCTCTTCGCCGCTGTGGCTCATTGCGGTCTGGTTGGCCACACTCGCGGGCATCTGCCGAATGGGCGAGACACCGCTCAGCGTGCTCATGTTGGCACCACCCGCACCAGCCCCACCACCACCAAGGTCTGTCTGACTGTGCCGCGAGGCCGCGCTCACCACCTCCACCACGCGCTCCAGAGCACGGTTGGTGCTGCTCGTGCGTCGCTGCAGCTCCTGCATGGTCGCGGTCAGCTGCACCTTTCGCGCGGCGGCCGCCGAGCCAGTGCTGCTGCTGCTGCTCGTGTCGGCACGCGCGGAGGAGAGGGCCAGCGCCAAGGTGTTCAGCGCGGTCTCGGCCGTGTTGAGGTGCGACTCCAGCCGGTGCGCCAGCGTGAGGCTCGCGCCCTGCAGCTGCTCCACCATGTCCTGCTGGCTGGGGTGCCAGACCAGTGACTCAGGGGCCTCCATAGCGGACGCGTTGGCACCGACGGCGGCACCGTCCGTCAGCAGTGCTGGGGCGTCAGCGGAGGTGTCCAAACGGCTGAGGGGTTCAATGAGGAACGACGTGCTCCGCGTGGTGCGTGGCCGGCGACCCACTGCACTCGTGTTGTGGGCACTGCTGGTGCCCTGGCCGGCGCTGAGCGGCACGTGGAACGGCTGTGTGGCGAGCTGCACCACGCGCTGCATCAAGGTCTGGTGCTCATCGACGGCGGTGCGCAGCTCATCGTGCTGGCGGCTCTCGAGCTCTGTGCTCATCGCCCCGTGCGTGTACTGGCGCACCTGTTCGAGGAGGCTGTCCAGCACCTTGGGGACATCCACCAGCGCCGACGACGAGGACGGCTCCGGCAGCCCAGCTTCCTGCGCCGCCTGCGCGGCGACGAGCTCAATGGACTGCAGTCGGTGACGCAGCAGCTCCAGCTCACGCTGGCGGCCGCGCAGCCCCTCCTCCAGCTCCGCGTCGCGGGCCTCGACCTCCTCGAGCTGCTTCTGACGGAGCTGCGAGGACTGGATCGCGTGGTCCCGCCCAGCACGGGCCTCCTCGAGCGCCTGCTGGGTCTTGCGGCACTGTGCGGTCAGGGTGTCCACCGTGACCTGGTGCTGCGCCTCCATCTCCGCGCGGATCTGTGCCGCCTGTGCCGCGAGCTCGCGCGTGCAGCGGTCGAGCTCCGTCGTGCGCTGCTGCAGCTGCGCCTTGAGCTGGCTGATGTCGTCCATGTCGCGCTTGGTCTGCGCGCGGAGCAGGCGCAGCTCCTCCTCGGCGTTGTGCAGCGACAAGAGCTGCCGGGACTGGTCGCGCTCGCTGGTGGCCTCGCCGCGTGCCTTGGAGGCGAGCGACTCCTCCAGGGTCGCGATGTCCTTGCGGAGGTCGGCGATCTCCTGCCGGAGAGCCGCCTCCGTCACCTCGTACATCTCAATCTTGTTGGTCATCTTCTGCCGGTACTGCTCGGCGGCGGCGCGCTCGCTGTCCAGCTCGTCTTCGAGCGCCTCCAGCTTGGCCTGGAGCTCCCAACGTGCGCGGCGGTGGTCCTCCTTGGCGGTGGCCAGTTCATCCTTGACGCACTCGCACTCGACGCGCTGCGCCTTGCACCGCTCATTCGCCTCCTTGACCTCATCCAGCAGGACGCCGTTCTGATCGCGCTGCTGCTCGAGCTGCGCGGCCAGACCGCGGATCTTATTCTGCCCGGCGCGGACCTCCTCGTAGAGCGTGGCGACCTGGTCCTGCAGCGACGAGGCCATCTCGTGCCTCTCGAACTGCTCCTTCTTGTACGCCTCCACTGCTTTCTGCGTCGCCGCGCGGGCAGCCTGCAGCTCCTGCTGGAGCTTGTCCCGCTCCGTTTGCACGAGGTAGAGGTCGCTCTCGAGGCCCAGCTGCCTCGCCTCCGCGTCGGCCAGCACCTTGCGGCACTGGTGCAGCTCCTTCTGCGCGTCCTCGAGTGACTGCTGCACGTCCGCGCGCTGCGCCGCCTGCTCCGATCGGCCGGAGCGCATCTGCTCGTTGAGCGCTGCGTTGTGCTCATTGGCCGCCTCGAGGTACTGCTTCAGACGATCGAGCTCGCGAAGGGCGGCCTGGTACTCGCGGTCCCTCGCATCGCGCTCTGCGTGCGCGGTGTGGCACAGTTGCTGCAGCGCCGCGAGTTCGGTCTCGAGCCCCGCGCAGCGCTCACGCAGCGACTGCACCTGGCGGGACAGCTGCTCCTGCGTGGTGGCGTGGCTCTCCGTCGCCCTGGCCAGGGCATCGGTGGCGGCGGTCAGCTTCTGCTCGGTCTCGCGCAGCGCCTGTCGTGCGCTCTGCTCGCCCTCCTGAAGGTGGGCGTTGCGCTCCTGCAAGCCGGACACGTGGCGGTCCAGGTCGCGCTGGCGGGACTGCGTCTCGGTGACGTCGTGGGCGTAGCGCACCTCGAGCTCGTTCGCGCGACGGGTGATGGTGTCGAGGTCGCGGGCCTGCTGGTCGCGCTGCACGCGCAGCTGCTCATTCTCGTGCTGCACATCGCCGAGGTTGGCCTTGAGCCGCTCCAGTGCCGCTTCGTTCATCACATTCGCCTTTTTCAGGGTCGCGTTGGCCGCGATGAGCTCCTGCGACGCCGTGCTCAGGTCATGGATGTAGCGGTGCGTGACCTCCCCTTCGCTGCTCGTGCGCTTGGAGAGCGCGGAGAGCTGCTGGGCAGTGTCCATCAGCTCCGCGCTGCGCTGCGCGTGGGCCTCCTCCAGCTCCGCCAGTCGCGGCACAGCGCGCTCCAGCTGCGCGCGCAGACCACGTGCCTCGCGCACGGCCTCGTCCCGGCGTCGCTCCGCCTCCTCCGCGCGGCCGGCGAGCTGCGCGCGGTCGTCGTCGGTAGCGGTGCGGGCAGCGCGGTGCTGGGACTCGTGGGCCTCGAGCTTGGCGTGTGTCAGCTCGAGGTCGTGCTCGAGCTGGGCGAGGCGGCTCTCGTACTGCTCCTTCTGCTTCTGCAGAATGCGCGCGGCACGGTCCACCTCCTCCTGCAGCAGCGCCAGCGAGTGCAGCGTGTCGGCGTGCTCGAGGGCAACCGCCTGCTGCTCGCGCTGCGCGGCGAAGACCTCCTCGTGGGCAGCGCGTCGCGTCTCGCGCACCTCCACACGGGCGGCTTTGAGCTCCTCCACGGCCTGTGCGAGTCCCTGCTCCGCGACCTGGAGATTGTCGCGCAGGCTCTCAATAGTGTGCAGCAGCGTCGTCTGCTCCTCCTGCGCGTCGGCCAGGGTGGCCTGGTAGGACGCGACCTGTCGCTCGGCCTCGGTCATCGCCTCCTGCGCGGCGGCCTCGATCGCATCGCAGCGGCCGACGAGCTGCGCCCGGTCCGTCTGCACGGCATGTGCGATGCCCGAGTAGCCGGCCGAAACGGCGTCCATGTACGTCTCGAGCAGCAGCGGGATCGTGCGGGCCTTGGCGTACATGAGGCCTTCTGCCTGCGCGGCCACGGCGTGCTCGTGCGCGAGGCCCGACATACTGGACTGCAAGTCCTCGTAGGCGGCGGCGACGGCGGCGGCATGCTCGTGGACGCTCTCGAGCTCCGACTGCAGGGCCTGGTTCGTGCGCACGCGGAGGCCCAGATCGTTCTGCAGGCTGGACATCTGTGTGCGGCAGTACTGCACCTCGCCTTCCTGGCGGCGCAGCGCCTGCTCCTTCACCTCGGCCACGCGCTCCGCCTTGAGCGCCTGCACAGTCAAGTTGTCCTTGTCCTTGAGGAGCTCGTTGTTGGCCTTGGTGAGTTCCCGGCAGCGCGCCTCGAGCTCATCGGTGCGGCTCAGCAGCGCGTTGACGTGGGCATCCGCGGACCGTGCTGGGGCTGTTCCAGATGCGTCGCTGCTGCCGTCCACGTGGGCGGCGCGCAGGTCGTGCAGTGTGCGCTGCAGCTGCGCATTCTCGCCGAGCGCGGACTCAAGCTGTTGCCGCAGCGCATCAAACTGGGCCTGGAAGCGACGGCCCTCGAGGGGCAGCGTGGCGGCCATGGTCTGCGCGACTTGGAGGTCGTCACGGAGCTGATCGGTCGCCGCGTGACTCGCGTCAAGTTCGGCCTTGTGGGCTGCGGAGACGCGCGCCAGCTCCTCCGCGTGCTCACGCTGCAGTCGCTCCAGCGCCAGTCGCGCGCGCTCGGCCTGCTGCGCACTCTCCCGTGCCTGCCGCTCTGTCGCCTGCTGAGCGGCCTGCGCCTGCTGGGCGGCCTCGCGGTGTGAGGCCTGCGCGTCCGCAACGGCGCGCTGCAGCTCCGACTGGTCGCCACGCGCGGCCTCGAGGGCGGCCTCACGCTGGGCGAGCTGGTCGCCCAGATCGGCCTCGCGCCGCTTGTGGAGCTCCAGCTCGGCCCGCAAGGCCTTGAGGTCGCGCTCGCGGTCGGCCAGTGCGGACTCCACGCTCGTCGCGCCGTCCTGCAGGAGCTGCGTCAGCTCGTCGTTGTGGCCGGCCAGTTCATTCACCTCGCGACGGCGGTCGTCCAGCTGCGCCTGCACCTGCGCCAAGGCCTCCGCGTGGGCGTCGGCCTGTTGCGCGAGCTGCGCGTGCAGGGCCGTGCACTGCGCCTCCCGCTCGCTGACATCACGCTGGGCGGCGTCCATGTGCTCGGCCATCTCCTCGAGGCGAGCGTGCAGCACCTGGAGCTGGCGCGCGTTGCCCTCGTGCACGGCGTTGGCCTCGCCCTGTGCCTCGTGCGCGGCGCGGAGGGTGTGGGTATCCGCCACGTAGGCCTCGTACTCGGCCTGGAGTTGCGCGAAGCGCTCCTGCAGGCGCTGCTGCGCGGACTGGCCGGCCGCCAGCGCGGACTCGAGCTCAGCCAGACGGCTCGCGGCATCGGCATCGGCATCGGCATCGGCATCGTGGTGCGCGGCCTCCATCTCTTCCAGTCGCTGTTGAAGCAGCGCGTCGCGCTCGTTCATCTGCGACTCGAACTGGTCGACCATCGCGTCCATCTCCTCCTCGAGCGCGGCCTTGTCGGCCTCGACGGCCTCCACCTCCGCACGAGCTGCGCTGAGCGCCGCGGCATGGGCGGCATCCGTCGCCTCTCGCTGAGCAGTGAGTTCACTGATGGTGTGTTCGAGGGCCGCAATTTGTGCGAGGTACGCGGCCTCGCGCTCGTGATCATGGTCCTCTTGTGCCGAGTTCACCGCCGCCGCCGTCTCCTCGCTGTTGTCGCCGGCTCTGGACGTCGTGGCGGCAGCGGCGGCGCGCGTCTCCGCGTCCTGCAGGTCCGCCTCCAGCTCGCCAATGCGCTGCTGGCAGAGGTCCTCGACTTCGGTCAGGCGCGCCTCGGCGGCATCGGCAAGCTCCTGCATCTCCGCCTCGTGCGCCTCGGCCAGCGCGGCGAGCTGCTGCTGCGCCTCGGCGAGGTCCGCCTCCAGCGCCGTGCGTGCGTCCACGGCACGCATCAGCTGGTGCTGCGCCTCGGCGTACTGCCGTCCGAGCTCCGCCATGGCCGCGGCGGTCGTGTCCGACGCCCGCGGGGACCGTGGCCGCCCGCGGGTGCAGCGCCGGGGCAGCTCCGTCGGCGTCTCCTCCGGCCCGTCGTCACCGGTGGCGAGGTCGGCGCTGTCCGTCTGGGGTGTGTTCGCGGCGTCGTCCATCGCGTCGCTGGAGCGCGGCGCGTCGTCATCGTCCTCCTCCACCGCCTCGCCGTCCTCTTCGCCGGCACCCGCCTCCTCATCGGGCAGGCGGCCAGCTGGCAGGCGGCGTGCTGCAGCGCGCGTGGACACGGAGACGTCCTCGTCCTCCGCCACGTCTCTGTCGCCCTCCTCCTCCTCCAGCGGCACGACGGGCGGACGGCGCGAGGTCACGGTCGGTGCGGTCGGTGCCTCGTCGGTGGGGGCGGGTGGGGCACTGTCGGTGTCGCGCGAGGACGGGTAGGCTGGGCCATCGCCGAGCGCGTGGTGCGCCGCGGCCCCCAGCGGTGTCAACGTGTCGCCGAGGCCAGGGCCCCAGCTCACGTCCGTCGCCAGACCAAAGGAGCCGGAGAGACCGCCGGTGTGCTGCCCCGTCGCGAGCTCCTCCAGCACGGAGCCGCCGTCCGGCGCGCCCGAGGTGTGCAGCGGCGGCTGCATGCGCGCGGCCTGCGAGGGTGGGTCGCTGACGGTGAGGGGTGAGAGGCCGCACTGCTGGCGGAGGTGGTTGAGCTCGTCGCGCAGGGTCGCGTTCTCCTCCTGGGAGCGCGTGAGCCGGCGCTGCACGTCGGCGAACTGCCGGCCGAGCACCTGCATGCCGCTTGTGAGATCGGGGTCCTCGACCTGCGACTGGATCTGCGCGGACGGCTCCGTGGGCACGGAGGAGGTGGTGTGCTCCAGCGCCTCGCTGTCCACGGCGGCGAGCTGCGCCTCCAGCGTGTGCACGCGCTCGCGCAGCTGGAGCACCTCGCCATCGAGGCCCATCAGTGCGGTGGCGGCTGTTTCCGTGGAGCAGGATCGCTCGGCACGGGGCGGCGTGGGCTTGGTGAACAGATCAGGGGCGGCGTCTGCGACCGCGCTCGCGACGATCGGTGGCTCTGGTCGGCGAGAGTCGTCAATGGCGATGCTGCTCGGACTCGTCGGAATGGCGTTCTCGTCGTCGTCCCAGCTCTCCGCCACGTGATGCCCCACCGCGGTGTGGGCGGCGGCCTGCGCCCCTGTGAGCGACACAGACGACTGCTCCAGCATCTCGACAGGGCTGCTGGCAGCAGCAGCAGCAGTAGCAGCAGTGTTCGCTGCGTTGCCAAGAGCTGCCTGTCCCGCCTCCAACACCGCCACCCGGCGCTGCAGTTCTTGCCTCTCGTCGTCCGCGGCTTGCAGCGCCGCCTCGAGCTCCGCCACGCGTGCCTCGGTCGCGGCTGAGGAAGTCGGCAGAGACGCGGCCTCCTCCTTCGTCTCAGGGGCGGCCTCCATGAACGCATTCCCACCCGCGAAGGGGTTCTCGCTGTGATGCGTCTGTGTGACGGCGAAGGGATTCACCTCCGTGGATGCGGCGGCGGTGCCAGAGGTCGGCATCAGGGCGAACGGATCGGCCTCTGCCTCCGTCTCTGTGGTCTCTGTGGTCTCTGTGGTCTGTGCGACAGGCAGAGCCGCGCCACGGGCGAAGGGATTCACGCTGCCGGTGCCCAGCACAGGTGCGGCAGGGGTGGCCGGGGCCGGCATGGCAGCCGGCGTCGTCGCGGTCTCCTCAAAGTCCCAGCCGTCTGCCCAGGCGGAGGCCGGCGGGGAGGGACCGGTGAGCGTGGCCACCGTCATGGGCGCGTCGCGCGGGGTGGGAGGGCGCTCGCGTGCGGCCAGCGCCTCCATAGTCTGCTGAAGCGCTGCCGCCTCGGCGAGGGCCGCGTCCCTCTCGGCAGCCACGGTCTGCGCGACGGTGGCGGCCTCGGCGAGCTGGGCCTGCGTGGCCTCGAGCTGGGCCTGCGTGGCCTCGAGCTGGGCCTGCGTGTGGGCCAGAGAGGTGTGCATCGCCGTGACCTCACGCTGGGCGGCGGCCAGGGCGTCGGTGTGAGCCGCGCGCTCGTCCTCGAGTGCCTGCTGCAGACGGGCAATGCCCTCCTCGAGGTGGTGAGCCTCCGCGCTGACGAGGGCCGCGTTCAGCGGCTCAGACGGACACGCCGCGGCCGCGAATGGATTCGGTGGTGGGGCCTGCTGCTCAGCGGGGGCGGGGGCAGGCGCATCCCAGCGATCCGGCACGCCGCCCGCGTCGGCGTCATCGCCCCAGCCGTCGGTGTCCGCCGTGGCCAGTCGGAAGGGATTCGACACACCTGAGCCGTCCTCATGGGGTGCGGCAGCGGCAGTGGGGGCAGGATCTTCGGAAGTGGAGAGCGGTGCGGGCACGTCTTGCGCGACCGGTGCGGACGCCGCCTGCTCGCTGTGCGCCTGTTCAAGCGCGGCGAGCTGCGCCTGCAACTCGGCGAGCTGCTGCTGGTAGGCTTCTTCGAGGCTGGTCAGTGCGGTCTGGGCGGCCTGCGCCTGGCGCGCGGCCTCGGCCTCGACCTCGCGCGCGTGCAGGCGGGCGGCACCCATCTCGTCGAGTGCCTTGTCCTTCTCGTCCTGCATGACGGCGGTGGCGACGTCGCGCGTCTTGAGTTCGTGGCGCAGTGCCAGCAGCTGCTCATTGGCCATCGCGGCCTCCTCGGCGTGGTTGTCGGCAGAGGCCTCATCGAGCGCCTGACGGGCGTCGTTCAGCTCGGTTTGCGTGCGCGCGAGGGCCTCCTGCAGGCGCGTGGCGTCCTCCGTGAGCGCCGCGCACTGGGCCGTCAAGGACTGCTGGAGCTCCGCGGCACGGCTGAGCTCGGCTTGGAGCGCGCTCACCGCCTCCGCCTCGTGTGCCGCCGCCTGTGCGAGCTCGGCCTCCAGCGCACTGACGCGCGTCTGCAGGAGATCGTGCGCGGCGGTCATGGCGGCCAGCTCCTCCTGGTGCTGCGCCTGCGTCGCCGCCCAGTACTCTTGGTTTGCCTGGTTGCACTCCTCCATGTGCGCGCTGAACTGCGCCAGCAAGACCTGCTTCGCCTGCTCCGCCTCCTCCACGGTGATGGTGCCGGTGGTGGCCGTCGCTGCAGCGGTCGACTGGCGAAGAGCGGCCAGCTCCTGGTTCTGCGCGGTGATCGTCTCGTGAAGTGCGGTGACGGTGCGCTGGAGCTCCGCGATGGTGCTGGCGTCGTGATCGTACTGCGTGCGCAGCGGATTCAACAGGTTGGCATCCTGGGCACCAAGCGCGGCCTTGCCGGGCATGGAGGAGGTTGCCGAGGAGCGCGTGGCGCCTGGGTGGGGCGGCGGTTGTTGCTGCTGCTGTTGTTGTTGTTGTTGATGTGCCTGTAGCAAGGAGGACCCACGATTGCGGAGGGCCGCGGCGTCATCAGGGGTGTACTGCGGCGCGTTAGGGTCGCTTCGACGGGCATTCAGGAGCTCAAGACCACGGGCCTGCAGCGCGCGCTCCTCCTCCGCCGATAGCGATCCGGTGGCGCCATCAGACAGCATCGTTACTTTGACAACAACAAAAAAAACAAGAAAAGAAAGGCACGCGACAAAAAGGATTTTTTTCTTTCTTTTTTTCTTGAGTGTTTCCTCACAAAGGTGCAGGGACAGAAAGAAAAAAATGTGTCACACAAAAAGGTACGTTTGTTTCCTTGGGAAAGCAAAACAAAAAAAATTGACTACTAACTGATGGTTGTTGTTGTTGTTATTTGAAAGTCAGTGAAGGAAGAAAAGGAGGAAGAGGGGGAAAAAAAGTATATAAGTGAGGAAGGAAGCGTTCTTGTTTGGGGAGCACGGTGTCAGCATTCAAGCAGTGTGTGTGTGTGTGTGTGTGTGTGTGTGTGTGTATGATGTCAGTTAATTTCATATTTATTTGTGTGTGTGTGTGTCTGTGTGTGTCTGTGTTGACTAAGTCACTCCTCGGGCAGTGTGGGACGCAAGAACAGTTAGGGAGAGAAAGATGAGCAATAGATTCGCAAGCAAAGTGATGGATCTAAAAAAAAACAATTTTTAAATCTGATCAGTGAAGATTCCCAAGATGATGGGCCACAACGTGCGCCACGTGTTGCAAATTGGCGCGCTGTGCTGGACTGCCGTCGAAGAGATCGAGACAGGGGACGGTGCGCTGCGCTGGTTCAACAGGACTCGGGGTGACGATGACCTGCAACAGAACGCGCGTGACCGCCAGGGCCTGACGGTAGGTCTCGCGCACCGCCGCCATCGCTGGTCCCTCGCGACGTGGCGTCCCTTCAGCACGGGCCGCGCGCACGAGGGCGCCGGTGACGAGGGCTGTCAAGACCCGTTGCAGGTCTCGCCGATCGCTCGTGCCGCTCACAGCGGCCGTGCGCGCCACGTGATGCAGCGCACATTGCGCCTGGATGACCGAGGCCGCTTCGGTGAGCCACAGTCGCACGCCACCACCGTCGGTCCGGGCCTGAGTGGCAAACTCGTCGCTCAGATCCAGTCGCCGCGTCGGGGTCTCGCCGGCCGCCTCGAGCGCCTGTTCGGCGTGCTGCCGCAGTGCCGCCGCGTAGGTGAGCACGGCCTCGACAGAGGAGGCACCACCTTGCTCGTGTGCCCCACCGGCCGGTGCATCCGCTTGGCACTCGGCGAGCGCCAGGGGCATGCCGTGGGTGAGGAGCGTGCTCACGTACACGCGCGTCGCGTCGGCCAGCACTGCCGCCGAAACTGCCGGTGTCGCGGTCGTGGTCGTGGTGGTGGTGGTGGTGGTGGTGAAAGATTCGTGTGGCCGACATGGTGGTGTGGGCACGATGGCCTCCGTCCTTGTCGCCGGCTCCTGTTCTGTCGTCGTCAGGACAGGCCGCTCGGCAGGTGAAGGGGGCCCGCTCGGCACGGTGCCAGAGCCGACCAAGGACAGGGCAGCGGCCGGCAGCCTCAGCGCAGGCGGCGGCGAAAACCCATCCAGCGCGTGCGCACACGGTGAGAGCGATGCAGCGGCTGGTGGTGGTGCACGCTGTGGGAGCAGGGCGGAGGAGGGCGGGAGGGACTGCACGACTGCACACACGCGCGACGACCAGGGCAGGTCGGCGGCAGCGCGGCCGCTCAGCGCGGGGCTGCGGTCCAGCCGCCGCTCGGACCCGTGCGCTACGGGCGACAAAGGGGTATGTGGGGCCAGCGACAGCGGAGACAGGTCCGGTGGGGCGAGCGTCAGCGGGGCGAGGGAGGGGAGTGGCAGCGGCCCGTCCTCCCCAGGCGCGTTGACTGGACGAGGCCGCGGCGGAGTCGGTCCTGGCGCCGGCCACGCAGGCACGTCGCACGATGCCGTCTCGCCGCTTGCCGCGGCGCGGGGGTCGCGAAAGAACGGGTGGGCGAGGGCCTCCCAGGCGGATGGGCGCTGGGTTGGGTCCGTGCCGAGCATCCGAGACAGCAGCGCTACGGCCTGGTCGGCGAACTGCAGGGCGAGGGACGGATCGGCGCGCGCCTCCTCCGCGTGTGCGGTCACGGTCTGCCGCCAGCGCTCGCCCACCTCCGGCACGAGGCGCGCCATGGCACCCTGGGCAAGGGCCGCCTCGTCAAACTCGCCCGTCGCCGTCCCGTGCAGAGGGCCGCCGTGGAGCATCTCCAGCAGCACCACCCCAGTCGCGTACAGATCGGCGGACTCATGGTACGATGCCTTGTTGAGCCGCTCGGGGGCGAGGTACAGAAGACTGCCCGAGTGGCCCTCGCGATCGCGGTCATCGCGCGTCCAGAGATGCGGTCCCTGGCGGTCACGCGAGGGGAGTCGCACAGCAGTGCCAAAGTCCGCCAGACGCACCGTCCACTGGCACAGCGCTGCTTCCTTAGCAGACACCACACGCGACGCTGCTGCTGCTGCGCCGGCTGATGGTGCTGCTGACGACGTCGATGGGGGTGGTGGAGATGACAACGACGACGAGGACGCGAAGGGCACTGTCGGGGACACGGCTGTGGGGGTCGCAGGGACCGGGGAGCGGCCCGCCGCCCGCGGAGGCCAGCGAGCGGCGCGGCCCAGCAAGGGCGAGAGCGGCATGGTGGCGGCAGCACGGTGGCACGTGAGGAGGATGTTGTCGGGCTTGATATCGCGGTGCATGACGCCGGCGTGGTGCAACACGGTCAGCGCATTCAGGAGCTGGTACGCCCAGGCCCGCACCAGCCAGACGTTCATCGCACCGTGCTGGCGCAGGTGGGTGCGCAGGTCGCCGCCCTCGCAGTAGTCGGTCACCACCACAAAGGTGGCCATGGGGAGGTCGGTGTCGGTCTCCGCGGCAGCCTCGCGATCCGCCGCTTCATCTCCATCCCCCACTTCTCCCTCTCCTTCTTCCTTGTCGCCAGCACCACCACTTTGGAGAGGGGGAGGCAGCGAGAGTGGCGGGGCACGCCCCACGTGTGTGTCGGTGGTGGCCTCGAGGTGCTGGGTTGCCGTGTGGGTGGTCGGGGCATTGGTGGTGTTTTGAGAGTCGGCTGCCGTGCTGGATTCCCCGCTCGCCGCCGTCCTCATCGTCGTCGTCATCTCCTGTGCGGGTGGTTCGGCGGGCTGTGCGGCGGGGCTCTGCACAGACGTCTGGCTGTGTGTGCGATGGCGGTGCTGCGGGTCGTGATAGAAGGCGGCGTGGAGGTGCACAATGTTCGCGCAGCGTGCCCCCTGCAGCCAGTACAGGATCGATACTTCGTCCGGTGTGATTGCGCGCGTGCCAGTTGGAAACGCCGCCGACGCTGGCGACAGTGGTGTGCTGACCGCTGACATCGTCGGCTCGGCAGCCTCAGACGCGTCTGTTGGGGGTGCGCCACGGAGAGTCAGTGGGGGTGATGTCGAGCCGGGGCGGTCTCGCTGGCGACGCTCCAGTTGAGCGGCCAGTCGCACCGACTCCACGACGAATATTTTGAGTGCAATGGGCGCGCCCGTGCTCGCATTGCGGCCGCGGTAGGCCCGGCCCGAGGCCCCCTCGCCGAGCACATTCGCAGGGTTGTACACAAACGGGCCGGCCACCTTCCGCTCACCGGGCAGCAGTGGAAACGAGGCGCTCGACTGACGGTGGTGCGCACGGTCCTTCATGTAGAGGGAGGATTGCGCGCAGGTGCACTTGGCATTCACCAATATCTGTGTGTATGTGTATATAGGTTGACTGTGTGTCGAGAAGGAAAAAAAAGAGAGAGAGAAGGAGAGGGCAAAAATCTACGTCATAGTAGATGCTGGTCATTGCGGTTGGTAAGACCACCGTGTTGAATAAGACGGAAGAGGAAGAAGATGGCAGAGAGTGAGTGCTTACGTTGAAGAAGATGAAGTGCGGCCTTCACGGGTATGTCAGTGGCAGGGGCACCCAAGTGCTAGGGGCCGCTCCAGCCTACCACTTGATGTCCTGTTGGCCACGTCCACATGAGCACGGCCGTCTCTTGGCATCAGACGCATGCACATAGGCGCATGAGCAAGGCTTCGCAACGAAAGGCGAAGCACATGCGGGAGTCAGAGGAAGGGAGGGGAAAGCTGGAGGAGAAAAGGGAAAACGAAAAAAAGGAAAAGTTGCGCTGTCTGGTAGAATCAGTGGTCGACAGACATTCCACAGGCACACGTCTTCCCCTACTTTTTCATCCGCCCGGCCCTCGGTTCGCCACACTATCACTGAACGCAAGAAGGACACAGTCAGTTACACAGTAATATGTAGTCTATCGTGATGTTCGTATTTTTCTTTTTGCTTTTTTTTTTTTTGGTAATCGTAGAAATGTGGTTCACAGTCAAAATAATAAAAAACAAAGGCTGACATCACCAGCATCAATCAATCAACATCACAACAAAATGCCACCTTCTTCAGTCGTGTTCGTGCCCGATTCTACTCCTCAGTCTTTTTTTGTTGTTTGTTTCAAAAGCAAAACAAAAATGGAGAGAGCGAGAAAAAGGGACGAAAGGGTGCAGCCAAGAGAGGGAAAAAAACACAAGGAGGGAGAACTGTCTGCCAAGTATCAGCAAGTAAAAAAGAAAACTGCACAGAAAGTGTCACAAGAGACGAAAAAAAAATGTTGCGTGTCTGATCACACGCTGCTGTGTGTAAAACTTGTGAGATAGCAGTGACAGCACAAGTTGTGGCAAAAAAGGGGACAACGACGGAGCCAAGTCAGCAGCAGTAACCGCTTAGCGTCCGAAGATGACTCCCACGTTTTCTTTTCCGTCAAAAAAAAAGATTTTCTCAGCCAGCGTTTTGTATTTTTTTTTTTTCGACGCTCTTCTTTTGTTCATTCAAGTTTCTCTTTCACATCAAGATCTGTTTGTCAATGACAGAGCCGCCGATGGTCAGCATGACAGGCACGTTTTCACAGACGCATGCACACGGACAATTAAAAAAAGAAAAAAGTGTTCTTTTGAGAACGCACACGGCGTGTCGTTTTTTTCCAAACCGATTGTTTCCTTGATTGATGGACTATTCGTATCCTTGCAGCTCTTCGTGTCAGTGCCTTTCTGTGGGCGCATGTTCCGGTCAGCAGCAACCGAAAGGTACGCAAAAGGCAGTGAAGCAGGAAGAAGGCGAGAAGGAAGCAGAAGAGAGGTGAGGGAGAAGAAGGAAGAAAAAAAGAAAGAAATAGAGAGCGGCTAGAAACAAAGACACTCTTACTCCTCTCTCAATCAGCAATCACAACAACAACAACAACAACAACAACAACAACACATGAAAGTAGAAATAAACAGGCAAACGAGTGATACCAGCTCAGCTTTTTTTTTAATTTTTTGCTTTTGGCTCGTCCGATCGACTTGGCCAATAAACACACCGCGATGTCTTCACATGTAGAAGCGCTGCCAACGCGGTCGTAGCGATGTATGTATATATATGTGTGTAAAGGTTTCATGTGCGGATGTGTGTTTTCCTAAAACCTGCGAGCCCGTCTCTTGTGTGGTTGGCATTGTATCGTTTTCCTTCCAAAATATGGAGAACAGCGAATGTGTGTTTCTTTTCTTTTGGAGAGCGCTTCGGGCGGAGTTCACAGGCGTAAAAAGAACACGTATCGTGTTTTCCTAAATAAGTTTTCGTGTTAGAGCCTGAGGAAAGAAAGAAAAAGAAAGAAAAAGAAAGAAAAAAAGATATACAACGAGAGAAACGAGAATAGAAATGGCACCACAAGAGCCAAGTATGGTCGTGTCCCAAAATCACCAGATTACTATGGGAATTGTGCAGTCGAGCCAGCGCGCGCACCGTGAGCGCGGGGGGGGGGGAGAGACGTGGCACAGGCGGACGACGAGCGAGAGAGGGAGAAAGAAGGTGTAGTGAGGCGCGTCCGAACTAATAATATTAATGACCGAACAGCAACAACAGTAACAGTTGCTGTGGAGGAGTCAAGCAGTGTGTGTGTGTGTGTGTGTGTGATTTTTCATTTTCGTTTTGTATTTTTCCTCGCACACACACACACACACACACACAGACAGACAGAGACAGAGACAGAGACACATGCACGTGCTGGTGCACCCGTTTTACGCGCTGGGCCACAGGTGGTGGACGTCCTCGGGGACGGGCTCGGCCAGGTGGAGCGCCCACTTGTACGCGAGCAAGTCGAGCGTCTTGTCGACGAGTTCGCTGGACAGGCCGGTCACGGACACCTCGTGCGAGTCGCACCGCAGGTACGCGTTCAGCAGGAAGAGAGCCTGGAACGTGAACTCCATGACACGGCGCAGCTGCGTGGTGATGTCGCGAATCGCGCGGAAGCGCTCGTGTAGCCTCGCGCAGCGGGCCTGGATGGTGTGGCGGCCATCGTCGTAGTCGTCGGGGAAGACGAGCACGTAGTGGAGGAGCAGACCACCAATCGCGGACGGCACGTCGCCAAAGGGGAGAAGCGAGGTGAAGGACGTGAAGTCCTCGAGCGTGCAGTCGCTGTGGCCTTGCAGGTACAGGGAGGCGGCGATGGCCTCGACGAGCTCGCGTAGGTCGCGGTTCATGGCACGCGCCATGATGGAGAACGCGCACAGGCTGCGGCTGTAGACCGGGGCCCACTTGAAGATGTGCTGGCCGTCGAGCGGCATGGCCACACAGTCGTCGTCATCGTCCACTGGCCCCGTGGTGCTCTCCTCGAGGTACGGGACCGTCACCAGACACGCAATGCGCGAGGCGAGGCGCACGGTGTCGGCATCGCACTCGATGTCCTCGATCTTCTCGAACACGTCCTCCGTGCCCTCGACCAGGATGGGGATGTAACGCGGTGGGGTCGCGTTCAGCACCTGCACGCGGACCAGCTCCGTGAAGCGCACCAACGCACTCTGAAACTCGTCGTCGCACGCGGAGAGCGAGAGGCGCAGGAATTTGGTGAAGGGGTTGCCGTCGTTGGGGTCCACCAGCGCACCGGCGTCGTCATCGTGGGCACCAGGGGGCAGCGGGTTGCCATTTTCGTCCCAGCGTGTTGCGCCGTCGGCCATCTCCGCGCCCTCTTCGCCTTCGCCGGGCATCTGTGGCTTGTGCGTGTAGTAGCCCAGAAAGTCGAGCGACTTGAGGAGAATCGCCTGCATCGTTTGATTCCGGCCGTGGTACAGCACCTCCCGCTCGCCCACCTCGTGGGGGGCAAGACAGGCGGCGCTGGTGTTGAGCACCGTGGTCACCGTCACATTCTCTGGGTCGTCGTCATCGGCCGCGGCCGTGATCGCGGCGGCCTGCGACTTGCCCTTGCCCGCCGTGGCGACAGACGCAGAGGCGGCCAATGGCGCCGGACCCTCCAGCCTCCACTCGTCCAGCGTGATGGCGCTCGGCGGACGCTGCACGACAATCAGCACCTTGTGGAACCACCGCACCCATGAGAGGCGCTCCAGGCGCTGCTGGTACGCCTCGTTGTCCAGCTTGGGCACAATCTGGAAGACAATCTGGCTGCGCAGGGCCATGAGCTTGGGCAGGCACTCCTGGTAGTCCATCGAGTCGGACGGCGGGGGCTCATCGCGGAAGTAGGACTGCGTGATGATGGTCATGAAGCTCACCGACACCAGGCCCGCGTACTGGAAGAAGAAGAGGCACAGCGGCAGGTGGTTGCCAAAGACGCCGGACAGGTTGTTCGGGGTGTGGTGGTTGTCCAGGGTGGGGTCCAGGACGCGGCAGAAGTACGTGAGCGGGGACTCCTTGTACTGCTTCGTGAAGACCGCGCTGTAGCGCATGTAGGCACGGCCCTTGCTGTGCTTCAGGGACTCGTTGCCGCGACGCGCCTCTGGCTGGGACTCCTCGTTGGCCGTGATGAACTCGGCCAGCGTGCGAAAGCGCGGGTTCGTGCTGGAGAGCTCCGCGTAGATGGTGTCCAGCGTGCACGTCGTGCTCGCGCGCGCGGCCGTCACGACGGGCTGCGTGGCGACGAGCAGGCCCAGGTCCAGCAGGCGGTCGCTGGCGGAGGTGCTGTCGCCGTCGACCACGTAGGCCGGGAACAGCTCGCGGAGGACCTCGTCGCGGTCAAAGTACGCCACCGTGCCGGCGTCGAAGTCGATCTCGACGATCAGCTTCATCGGCGCGTAGGGCACCATGAGCATCTCGGGGTGGCCGTAGAGCAGCTGGACGTCGCCCTCGTGGTGGAGCGCGCACATCTGGCACCAGTGGGAGAAGGGCGCGGTCACCGTCAGCACGTTGAGCTCGCTGCGCAGGAAGCGCTGGACGGCCATGACGACGTCCTCGCCCATCGTCGCGGCATTCACAAACGCGTCCGCAATGTCGTTCTGGTCGGGGAAGCTGCCCTCCATCAGCGTGGTCCAGACATCGCCGCGCTTGCGGAGCTCGTCGTAGGTGGGCAAAAAGGCCTCCACGTCGCCGCTGATGCCGATGCCCTGGAACACCCAGACCGGCTCGAGGTTGTTCTGACGCATCCGCTGCACCTCCGTGTTCACCAACGCCGTCAGGCAGTCCGGTAGGGAGGAGTGCAGGAACCAGAGCGGGTCAATTGTGTTGCACATGCGCGTGCGCAGGTTGGTGAGCAGATAGTTGCCGTCCACCGCGATCGACAGCGGGCCCTGCCGCTTCACGTCGTAGCCGGCGGGGAAGAACTCGTGCAGCTCACGCTTCTTGAGCAGCCGGCGCTCGTGCAAAAAGGTGTAGAGGTCCTTCTGCTGTTCCATGTAGTCGAGCGGCGGCATCGGCGCCATCCCACCGCCCATCATGTTCTCGCCGGGCATCGGGGCGTTGCGGTAGTCCTGCGGCGGCATCGACGCGCGCGGGTCACCAGAGCCGCCCATCATGCCACCGATCGGCGGATAGCCAGACGGCGGTCCCATCGGCGGCTGCGGCGTGGACTGCGGCGGCATGGAAGCACCGCGCATGTTCATCGGCGGGACCGGGCCGCCCGCGCCCATCATGCCGGACGGATCACCGCCCGGCGGAGGCACGATGCTGGACGGCATGCCGGAGCCCGGGCCGTCGTACGGAGGGCCGTAGTTGGCGTTGTTGCCGCCGTAGTTGCCCCCACCACCGCTGTACGGGACGCCACCACCGTAGCCACCAGGACCCATGTCAGGTGGCGGGCCTTGGTACATGCCGGGGGGCTGTGCGTGCGGCGCTTGGTGTTGCTGCGGCTGCTGCGGCTGCGGAGGGGGAGGCGGGAGCATGTTGTTGTTGTTGTTCGCGTAGCCGTAGTTGCCGCCACCGCCGCCGCCGCCCTGAGGCATCTGCATCGGCGCGCCCATGTTGTTCTGCGGCGGTGGGGGCGGTTGGGACATCATCCCCGGCTGCGGCGGCTGCCAGTTGCCGCCCTTGCCACCGCCGCCTTGCTGGGGCGGCTGCTGTTGCGGCGGCGGCATGGAGAGTGGAGCTTGCTGCTGTGACTGGGCGGGCGGCTGCTGCTGGTGATGGTGCGGCGTGTTGGGAGCGGGGTAGGGCGAGCCGCGATACATGTTGTTGTTGTTGTTGCCACCACCATTGTACCGCTGCTGTTGCTGCTGTTGCTGAGGCGGTGGGGGAGGTTGTTGGCCCATGGCGTTCATGTTGTTGTTGTTGTAGTTCCCACCACCACCACCACGGCGCTGTCCCTGATTGTTGGACGGCTGCGCAGGCGGGGGCATGTAGCCGCCACCACCACCGCCGGGCGGGGGTGGATTCGGGCTTGCGACGCCAGAGCCGTCGGCGTACTGGCTGCTGTCTCGCCCACCCATGGGTGCCTGGTTGTAGTTCCCGCCCTGGTCCATGCCGTACATGTTGGGGTTGCCGGCGTTCATCCCTGGCGGAGGCATGGGCGGGCCGCCGTAGTACCCACCACCTCCCTGCGGTGGCTGCTGTGGCATGGGCGGCATGCCCTGCTGATTGCTGAAGTGGTGCTGGTGGGGCATGTTGCTGTTGTTGTTGGGTCCACCGGACGTGCCCGTGTTGCGGCGCGTGATGCTCGCGTTGGGGCTGCTGTTTCCGCTGTGCGGAGGCGGGCCGCCGCCGTACTCGTTGTTGCCCCCACCACCGTAGTGCATGCTATTCCCGCCATACTGCGGATAGTCCTGGTAGCCGCCGCCGTACCCGCCCTGTTGCTGCTGCTGCTGCTGCTGCTGTTGGTTGCCACCGCCACCGCGCTTGCCGCCGCCGCCGCCCGCGTTGGGTGGAGGAGGCTGCTGGTACTGATTATGGCGATGCGGCATCGGCATGTTCGCACCGACCAGCGGCCCGTCGACGGCGGAGTCGTGATGGTGGAAGTGGTGCTGCGCGTGAGGGCTGGGGTAGCCCATGGGTGCATTCTGATTCGCACCATGTGCCTGCTGCTGCTGCTGCTGCTGCTGCTGCATGCCGCTGTTCTGTGACTTGGGAGGCATGCCTACGTGTCTGCGTGTGTGTGTGTGTGTGTGTGTGTGTCCGTGCGTGTGTACTTGGCTAGAAGAGCGTACTTGATACGTTCTTGTTCTTTCCCTTCGGATTCTTTTCCTTTTTGGCTACTTGCTGGCGATCTCTCTCAGTTCTCACTCACTCGCGTAGGGTGGGGGCCTTTAGAGAGACAGATGCAGGTATGAAAAGGAGAAAGGGAGGAGCTGATGCTGTTCCTGTGTGTTTTTCCACTTACTGCTGCTATTAGTTTGTGTACTTTTTTTTTTGTCTTGTTTCAGGCGGGAAAAGAAATAATGTACAACAACGTCTTTGAACTTGTCAATCCCTTGCCCTCTTCGTTGTTGCCTTGTGTGATCACCGCGTCTCACGTATTGGTTCCTGCTCTGTGACTTGTGAATAAACAAGCAAGAGCAATCCAAGACGAGGCGGTCAGTGTTCAGCAAAGGTAGAGAAGCTGGAGGCTTTTTGGGAGGGACGGGATGAGCGAAAAAAAAAAAGAAGCGGTCGACTGCTGTCCACCAGAAACGCTGAATATGTGCGTGAATGTCACGGTAACAAGCAGCAAGCACGAACAAGGGGGAGAGAGAAGTGAGCAAAAGGAAAGAAAAGGGGGCAAGGAAGGGGAAAGAAAGATAGTAGTGTGTACAGAATCATCCCATGCGGAAGAAAAAAGTGCACACAAACAGACGTAGAGCGCTAGGTGGGCTCGTGGCCAAGTGACCTGCGTGACGTCGCGTTGTGCTCGTCACGCGTCCCACCCTTGTCGGTTCCTGTCTGTTGGTGTTGGTGTTGTTGTTTTCGCATGCCGTGTCTGTGATGCTACACCAAGACACAATTCGAGTGAAGAAGGAGGGCACACACGCTTGGAGGTCGCACGGGCATGTGGCCGTTGAGATAGGGCAGTGCCAATGGCTCTGTGTCTGCGTAGGTCTGTGTGGTTGAGTGGAATGCATCTGGCCTGTTTGGGCTGATCTGCGAGCGCAGCGTTAAAGTTATCGCACCAAGAAAAAAAAAATGTTCGTCCATACGTAGGTTGCCGTTCTTGTCCGTTTTCAAGCAAAGGCACCACTGAAAGGAACAAAAAAAAGGAAGAACGTGTTATCAACAAAAAAAAAAAGAACGAAAAAAAGAGTAGGAAAGGAATCAACACCGTGAGGAGACTTCAGAAGAAGTTGGGAACAACGGAAAAAGAAGGGTTCACTGGGACTCAAACACTTCTGCCATGACGGACTGAAAGAAAGGGAAAAAGGGAGAAGAAGAGAAGAAGAAAAAAAAAGTGTAAAGCAAACGAAGAGAGAGGAAGATATGTGGAACAATGTTTCCAAACAAAGCGCTGTCTCTGTGTGAACGTGCGCGTGTGTTCGAGTCATACTTTTGTGTTGCTTTTTGTTTTGTTTTGACGTTTTCTTCACATTTTGCTCTAGCCCCTGCTCATGCTTTTTCGATGTTGGTGTTGCCTTCGTGTCTTCGCTTTCGTGTTGTGATAATTTTTTTTTGTGTGTGTGTGGAAACTGTTACCGGAATCCGCAAAGAAATCGAAAGATGAGTCGAGCCATGCGCCAACCCCTCCTCACACACAGACAACTCTTCGCGCACAAGCTGACAGCCTGTCAGTGTTTCTTTCCCTTTTTTTTCCTCCGAGCTTTCTTGGAGGTGAAGCTCACGGAGTCACCAGTACGGGTGTCCTTCCTTCCTGTCGAGANCGCCCCCCCCCCCCCCCCCCGCTAACTCCGGACTTCATGCCCTTTCCTTTGCGGGGTGTCACTGTTGCAGAAAGAAATGAAGAAAAACAAAACAGGCGAGAGAGGGAGAGAGGGACAGGATGCATTCGTGCTTACTTCTTCTTCTTATCGCCCTTCTTCTCCGCCTGCGCCGGCGCAGCCGCGGTCGCCGCCGCCGCGGCATCCTCAGGCACGACAGCCTTGGGGAAGATGATCTGGCCATCCTTGAGGCCGCCAATGGGGGTGCCAGACTTGATGACGCCGTAGACGAAGTTCTGCACGCCGGTGCGGTTCTCCGCGGGGACGCCAAGCGCGTCGAGAATCTCGGCGCTCTTCTCGGGCAGCACGGGCTGCAGGAACGTCGTGCACAGACGCACGCCCTCCATGGTCACGTAGAGCACCGTGCCGAGGCGCACCGGGTCGGACTTGACCAGCTTCCACGGTGCGTTCTCCGTCACGTAGCCGTTGAGCGCGCGCAGCACCTCAAAGATCGCGATGAGGCACTTCTGGATGTCGGGCAGGCAGTAGAAGTGGTCGGCCGTGCCGGCGAGGTCGTTGAGCTGCTGAATGAGGGCCTGGTCGCTGGTCGTGTACTCGGCGACGGTGGGCCAGGCCTGGTCGACGTTAATCTTCGGCGCGACGCAGCGCATGACGAGGTTGCCGAGCGTGTCGGCGAGCTCGCTGTTCAGGCGGGTCACCATGTTCTTGTCGCTGTAGTCACCATCATCGGCGAAGTTGGTCTCGCGCAGGAGGAAGTACTTGAAGGCATCGCGGCCGTACACATCAGCCTTCTCGACGGGGTCAAAGGCGTTGCCGAGGGACTTGCTAATTTTGCGGTGGTCCTTGGTCCACCAGCCGTGCGCCACCAGCCGCTCAGGCAGCGGCAGGCCAGCGGACATCAAGAAGGCGGGCCAGTAAATGGCGTGGAACTTGAGGATATCCTTGCCGACCACGTGCACATCGGCGGGCCAGCGGTGGAGCTTGGTGAAGTCCTCATCGAGGGTCACGGAGCCGTCCTCGGCGATGGTGGTGCAGGCGCCGGTGAAGTAGTTGAAGAGGGCATCGAGCCAGACGTAGATGTAGTGCTCGCTGTTGTTGGGCACCGGGATGGACCAGCCGCGCACGGACTCCTTCTTGCGCGAAATGGACAGATCAAAGAGGCCCTTCTCGACGGTGCGCATGACCTCACGGCGGCGGAACTCGGGCACGATGCAGTTCGGGTGGCTCCGGTAGAACTCGAGCAGCCGCTCGCGGAAGGCGCTCAGGCGGAACATGTAGTTGTCCTCCTCCACCCACGTGACCTTGTGGCCGCTCTCCAGGCTGATCTTGCAGGGATTGCCGTCCTTGTCGACGCCGTCCGTGACGTTCTGTGCTGTCAGGAAGGACTCGTCACTGACCGAGTACCAGCCCTCGTACTTGCCGAGGTAAATGTCGCCCTTCTTCTCCAGGCGCTCCCACATGGTCTGCACGAGCTTGACGTGGTGCGGGTCCGTGGTGCGGATAAAGTAGTCCATCTTGTAGTTCATCTCCTTCCAGCAATCCTTGAACTGCTGGGCGACGAGCGTCGTGAAGTCGTACGGGGACGTGTTCTGGTTCGCCGCGGCCTCGGCGATCTTCTGGCCGTGCTCATCCGTGCCCGTCATGACGAACACCTTCTCGCCCTTGACGCGGTGGTAGCGTCCGAGGACGTCGACGATGAGGGTGGAGTAGACGTGGCCAATATGTGGTGCCGCGTTGACGTAGTAAATGGGCGTGGAGGCCATGAAGGTCTTGGTCAGAGTGGGCGAGACGGCCCAGGTGCGCGGCACACGCAGAAAGTCACCGGGCTCCTGGACGGACAGGGAGTCGCAGGCGGTGGCCAGCAGCTCCGCGTTGAGGCCCTCAAAGTCGTGGAACCAGTTCACCAGGTTCGGCACCTCGGCGCGCTTGTCGGCGGGCAGAAGGCCGCCGTCGCACAGGGCGGGCAGCAGCGCCGCGAACACGACCGAGTCGACCAGAAAGGAGGCGGCGGCGGACAGCACCACGACGGCCTTGCCGGCGGTCTTCAGCACGGCCGCATCGAGGCGCTTGAGTGCGGCCATCGCAGCGGGCGTCACACGGCGCTGCGTGTAGAGCGGCTCGAGCGTCGCGGAGAGCGTCGTCGTCTCCCACTCCAGCCACGCCTCCTCCTCGAGGGTGGCAACGAGTGGGGTGGTGTGGTGGTAGTGCGCCTTCACGGACTCGCTCAGCGGGGGCATGGCGTCGTCGCGGGCGGACTCCTCGACCGACAGCGGCGGCTGCGCGAGCACCGCGCGGACCATCTCGTTCGCGTCGTTGAGCGTCGTCTTCGTCTGCGGCAGCTTCATCGCGGGGATGCTGTAGTTGCTCGAGAGGGTGACCTCCAGAGGACGGCGCACGAACGCCGCGCACAGCAGGGGCTTCAAGGCCTGATGGTTGGCCTTCTCGGTAAACAGTTTCAACGCGCTCATCTGAAAGAGATAAACAGAACGTTTGATGAGTCAAACAAAAAAGTTATGAGATTCGGTTACTGTGTCGCTGTCGGGGGAGGCGAACAACGAGAGAGAGAGAGAGAGAGAGATCTGAGTGTGGGTGCGATTGAGTTTGATTGCGGTATTCGCTTTCTTTTTTTCTTCTTTGGATGATGTTGCAAAGGGTTGTTGATTTCAGGCAGCGCGATAGCCGTTGTGGATAGCAGAAAAGAAAGACAGGGAGGAATAAGGAGGGGGAGAAGCATATGAATGGGAGGAGCGGCACACCAGCACGGAAGAGGCGCCAAAAAGATCGAAGCCACAAGGACACTTCAGCGGCTATCCACCTTACAGCAAGGATGTGCGATGCGGTGTGTCAGAAGACTCTGCGTATCTTCGCGCACATATCCACTGACACTTTAGTGTGGTGGGGGTAATCGTCACGCACGCGCTCTCACTCTCGTTTCTCGCGCGAAAAAAGGAGAGAAAAGTCACTGAAGTAAGTGATGTTTTCTGCTTCCTCACGGCGCACACACACACACACACACACACACACACACACACTTCGTCGATGATACTCTCTTCTCCTCGATGTGTACGGTGGCAGTGAGTTCGATGTGGTTGATGTTGCTGTGTGGGTGTTTGTTGTTCGTTTGTTTGAGAATTATGATCATAAGAAACAAGAGGGGGTTACAAAAGAAAAAAAAAGGGCTCCACTAATAATTAGGGTTTTTGGGGTGTCCGTATTCACGTGACTGGTTACAGATGTTATTTGCATAGTGGTTACTGTGCAATGTACGCTTTCCCACCAACAAAAACAAGTCGTCAAGAAAAAAAAGTGACGCTATCACCTCTGTGTAACGGATCAACAGCCTTGTTCTATCAGCCTTCAAATGCATGTCGGCGTCGGTGTGGGTCTTTACTTGTCCGTTTGTCGCCCTCTCCCTCACTCTCTCATTTTCTCGTGCTGTCGTTGAGAAAAGAAAAAAAGAAGGAGATGGGGTGGAGGCAAGTTAAAAAGAAAAAGAAGAAGAGACGGAAGATGTCAATCAATCACAGCGGTGTTCTTAACGACTTGTGTGTGTGTGTGTGTGTGTGTGTCTGAGTGGACGTGGTGGGAAGAGAGAGAATGCATCTGCTTTTCTTTGTGCGCGCGTGTGTCTCAACACTTTTGACACTGGAGGGCTTAGCGTTGCTGCTGCTGCTGCTGCTGCTGCTGCTGCTGGCGGGCCGTGATGGACTTGCGCAGCTTGTCGAAGACCTGCTGCTGAAGCCCCTCCGCGTGCACGAAGCTGTGATCCCAGAAGTGAAACTCCGGGCGGCACATGAGCTCTACGAACGTGTTGAGCGTGCCCCACGGGTGCGGCTGAGAGGTCATCGCCTTCTCGCCAAGCACGCGCGTGATCTGCTCCTGCGTCGCCGTGCGGATCTGCTGATCGACGTCGTTGGACGACGTGAAAAGGTTGAAGAAGACGTTGGCGAAGAGGTTGGTCTGCACGTTGGGGTAGCGGAGCTGGAGCGCCAGCGCACGCAGGAAGAAGTAGCGGTGGCGCGTGTCAAAGGACGCGCACAGGAACTGGAAGAACTGCATCACGTTCGACGTGCGGAAGCGGCGCTCATCGAAGGCACCGTGATTTTGCGCGAGGTACGTGATGGCGACCTGCAGCACGGTGGCGTTCATGAGCGTCCAGTGCACCGGCGTGTTGACGTCTGTCGACGCGCGCTGGATGAGCTTGTCGCGCAGGGACGACAAGTACGCAGCGGGCATCGGTTCGTTGCGGTAGAGCGGCTGTGCGGGGTCCGTGATGAGCTCGGACAGGCCCGTGTCGTTCTGCAGGACGTGCTGGAGGTAGGCCAGCTGCGGCTGCGTGTCCACGGCGCGCTGCATGTCCTCGGCGTCGCTGTCCATGTGGTCGAACGGCGAGAAGGACCGCATGTCCGACGGGAAGGCGCACATGACGAGGTTGATGAGCTGGTCGCAGGCAGCGGGGATGGCATCGCAGAGGGCGAGGTGCTGCGCGGTGAGGTAGCTGGGGAAGTCGTGGAGCAGCAGCAGGAAGAGCTTGAAGACGGTCTTGTAGAAGACGAAGCCGTTGCCCGAGACGGCGTTGCCACGGGTGAGGAACTCGACAAAGCGGCAGGCGGAGACAAGGAGGTCGGTGTAGCGTGTCTGCCGCTCTGGGGACTCCACGCAGTGCGGAATGAACACGCGGTGCGCCACGAGCTCCATCCAGCCAAACGCAAAGCCGGGGTACTCGATCGGACGCAGGCTGTGCAGCAGGCTCTGGATGGCCATCATCATCTCCTCCGACATCTCCTTGTGGCTGGCGGTCTCCTGCCGGTGGATCATGACGATCATGTTGCTCAGCAGGCGCACGTACGGCTGCTGCTGGAAGACGTTCAGGTAGGCGGCGCCGGCCGGCAGCTCCTGCGTGGGCGTGCGGTTCTGCGCGACGGTGTCGTGGTGGCTGGTGATGACGCGGTGAAGCACCTCCAGCACGCGCTTCAGCAGCGTCGTCTCGGCGCGCTGCTGCTCGCGGGAGCTCGACTCCGACCCGCGCAGGGAGCAGCAGCGCAGCAGCACAAACACCAGCTCCGTAAAGCCGTCGCACTTGACGAAGAGCTTCGCCGAGTAGGGTGTGTGGTGGGCCGGTGGGGCACCAAGGCGCTCGCCGGTCGCGGTGCGGGCCACGTAGGCCGGGTTCTCGCGCTCGAGCTCCAGCGCGGTGGTGGCGTAGTGTTCGACGCAGAGGCGGATGCTCATGCGGAAGAACGGGCCCAGGTTGGAGTTGTCGAGCATGCCCTCCTTCTGAAGGGTCTTGACAAAGTCGACCGACTGGTTGCGCTCCTCGTTGGAGTGGCGGTGGTTCTTCATGCGGGCGAAGCGGGCGTTCCACTCCTCCGTGAGGCGCCGCACGAGGGCCTCGCGCTCGGGGTCCTCGGGTGCGTCGTTGGTCGGCGGCATCACCAGCCGGGTCACCTCGGCCGGCAGCGACTTGGACAGCGGTGGCGTCACAATGTTGGCTGGGGCCTGCGAGGCCTGCGTGGACTGGCGCGGCGTGTGCCGGGAGCGGGCGATCTGGTCGAGTACGGAGAGCGTGCTCTGCACATCGCGGGTCGTCACGAGCTTCTTGCGCACCAGCACAATGTTCAGCAGCTCGCGCACAAAGTTCATCGTGCCCTTCTCACTGCGCAGCAGCGCGTCGCTGAGGTCCTTGTCGAACCGCGGGCAGTGCAGCAGGTGGATGCGGAGGAGGTCGCCGGTCAGCTTGGGGAACATGAAGCGGCGCTCATCGAGGCAGTACAGGCGAGTCAGCTCCGCCAGCGCGGGCTCGCCGCCCCGCTGCACGCAGCCCTGCAGGAGCATCAGCAGGACCTGGGACATGAAGGTCGCGACTTGCAGGTTGCGCGTCAGGTGCTTGCGCTCCGTCGCCGCGGCGGTCGTCCCAGCGGCGCCGGCCTTCCCGTCCGACCCAGCCGCCGCCGTCTCCGCGCGCGGGCTGTTGCGCTCCTTGTTGAGCTCGTCGAGGGAAACCGTGACGCGCATCAGCTTGGAGAACAGGGGGGTGAGCAGGAAGTAGGCCGTGGCCGGGGTGATGAGCTCCATCGTGTTGGTCAGGCGGTCGCGCAGAAACTCGGTGGCGGGCTGCGACGTGCTGAAGAACTTCTCGTCGTTGAGGTCAATCACCTCGTAGGCCTCGCCGCTGTGGTAGCGGGTGACGGACTCCTCCAGGCTGCGCAGGTGCATCATGAAGGTCACCACGCACGGCATGAAGGAGTAGAAGTCCTCGTAGACGCTCATGTGCGTCGCGGGCATCGGGCCGCTGGGCACCAGCTCCTCGCCGAGCACGTGAATGAACGCCGCGCAGTGAACCTGGTCGGGTGGCAGTGGCAAAACGGTGTGCGCCGCCGCTGCCTCCATGCGCGCCTGCATCGGTGCGATGAGACGCTCGCGCAGCGCCTTGACCGCCTGCTCGCCGGCACGGTACTCAATGACGCGCAGGCAGAGCGGCATGTTCTTCTCCACCAGTCGCGTGACGAGCGCCTCGCCCTCCTCCATCGTCCGCACGCCGGGCAGCGTTTCGACGAGGTCGGTGTGCATCCGCATGAAGAGAGGATCGCGCACAGAGACGTTGCACAGACTCGCCGTCAGCGTGCGCACCATGGCCTCGCCGGCCACCAGCATGTTCTGCGTGCCGGGGTCACGCGCGAAGTCCTTGACGAGGAACTGGAGCGTCGTGTGCACGGCGACACTAACGGAGCGCTGCGCCTCCGCCTTGAAGGTCTTCTCCACGCTGTTGTTGAGGATCGTCGTGAGCAGCTGGCGGTTCTGCGGGTTGGCGTCGCCCTCCTCCAGTGTGACCGTCTCCGGGGAGACGTAGATAGGCGGTGGTGCAGGGAGGCCGAGGGACGGCGCGGCACCGCTGTCGAGGCCGCTGGACGGCACGGGCGCCACCATGGCGGCCTGCTGCCCGAGGACCGGGCCGGCAGACGGGCCGACGACCTCCTTCGGCTGGAAGGGCTCCGCGCTGGCCTGGAGCGGCCGCGACGCGGCGCGCAGGCCCGTCGGGCCGGCGGCGGAGGCGGGGTTGATGCGCTGGTACGTGTCCGGCAGTCCGTTCTTGCCCTCCTGCACGCGGAAGTCGCAGCTGTTGTGGATGTCGATCTCCTTGTACACGTCGGTGAGGCTCCGCTCGCTGCGGGTGGCCGCGAAGTGCTCGCGCTGGAAGAGGTCGACGACGGCCAGCGGCACCTCGAGGTTGCGGCAGAGCAGCTCCACCTCGAAACGCAGGGTGTCGCGCAGGTGCGGCAAATTGTACAGCTCCAGCAGCAGGCCCAGCTGCGCCATCGTCCACGGGTTCGGCACGCGGAAGAACTGCGAGTTCTTGCTGCTCTGCAGCACACGCGCAATGAAGGCCACGACGGCCATTAGCTTGCCATCGTGCAGGCCGCTGAAGACCAAGTCCTTGAAGCACAGGTCAATCTGCAAGATCGGGATGTTCTTCTCAAGCGTGATGTTGCCAAGCCACGAGCCAAGGTTGCGCAGCAGGATGCGCTCGCTCGGGTCATCGCAGTCGGAGCGGATCTTGTCGGACAGAAGCAGACGCTTCACGGCGGCCGTCGTGGCCGCACGCAGGGCAACGTCGAGACCCTTGAACTGCAGGTTCGTCACGAGATCAATGTACATGGCGTGGTAGTTCGGCTCGAGGGCGGCACGCTTGACGACGAGGTAGTCGGCAAAGTACTCGTAGTACTCGGGACGCAGAAGCTGCGAGAGCTCGCGCGCGTTGTTCTCGATGTTGTGCATGTCCGTGTTGCCAATCAGGAAGTTGATCTGCTCCTGGATCACGCGCGGCGGCGCGGTCACGCTCTTGCTCGTGAGCAGCGTGCCAATGTCCAGCGTGTGCAGCTTCGAGGTCGGACTTCCCGAAGGGTCCTTGCCCTTCGCGCTCAGAACAGCCGGGTCGGCCGGCATGGAGCCGGGCTTGCCCTCGACCGTGCCAGGGCTGCCGGCGCCGCCGTTGTTCCTGGCGCTGTCCTCCTGGCGGATACCGCGGTGGATGGCCGCCATGATACCCGGCACCTTGAAGTCCAGGTCCTTGACGTAGCGCAGCGTGCGGCAGTACTGCGGCCAGTCGGGCAGGCGAGGCTTGATCTGCTCGAGCGCAATGACGCTGTACTCTTCGACGGCGTAGTTGGCGGGCTTCGCGGCGGCAGGCAGGAGCAGTCCCCATGCGTGCTGCTGCTGGCTCGTCGGCAGGATGTCCAGCGCGATGAGTTGGCCGTACAGCTGCGCGAAGAGCTGCAGTTCCTTGATTGGGTAGCACGCCACGGCGGTGCACTCCTCAAAGAGAATGTTGAGCACGCACGCAAAGAGCTGCTTGTCCTGCGGGCTGGTGCTCTTGCTGAGACGCGCCATCGTGGCGACCGCGTTGGCGGTGCTGCCTTCCTCGTACATGTTCTTGAAGAAGTTGGTGGCGTTCTGCTCAACGTCCTCGGGGAATAGAGAGTTCGTCGCGGCGAGCAACGAGCGCGCGCATGCGACCACGTCCTTCAGCATGTCCTTCATCGGCGAAGCGATGAGCGCGTTCAGGGCCGCCGTGGCGCTGGCCGGGTAGAGCTGCTTCTGCAGCAGCATCTCCGCCACCTCCACAATGCACATCGCCACCGAGAAGCGGTTGTCCGCGGCGCTCGTGCGGAAGTGCAGCTTGCCCTCGAGCGCGCGGTGAATCCACTTGTCGCTCGGCTCCTGGGCCTCGTCCATGCACATGGCGATCGCCACGGCCAAGCGCGGGCTGCCGCTGCTGGTGAGGAACTGCTTCACGACGGGCTTGTGGCGCAGCACCATCTCCAGCACGTCCACCGTCCGCTCCGGCTGCGTCTCCGTCAGCTCCGAGAAGATGGAGATGACGCTGTCGAGCTGATTGGCGCTGGCGGCCGCGGGCAGGAGGTGCGTCGAGACACCCTCCAGCGTGGGGCAGTGCGAGGTGAGCAGGTGCTTGATGAGCGTGAAGTTCTTGATGGTGCCCGTGAAGCTGCCGAGGAAGAGCGTGTAGAGGAAGAGCATGGGCAGCTTCTGCGCCGCGGCAAGAAGCACGTTCTGCTCAAACTCGCGATCGCGGCTCGCGACGTGCACGGCGGCCTCGACAAAGGCGAAGGAGCGCCAGAGCTCCAGCTCCGCAGTGGACACCGAGGCCGGCTTCACGCCCGGGAGGAGCTCCGCCGGGGCATCCTGCTTGAGAGCCTTGCAGTTCACCTTGTCGGGGTGCTTGAGGATATACTCGAGGGCCGCGCGCTGGCGCGACACGTTCGTCCAGCGGCCGAGAAAGCGCTTGATGGACGGGTACTCGTTCTCCGCCTTGAAGCGGTGGTAAGCCTCAAAGATGACGGAGATGTTCTGCGTGCGGAACGACGCCGCACCCGTGCGGTCGAGCTCGTCAATGACAATGTCCCAGTTAAACTTACCCTCCTGCTGCAGCGCATCGAGCAGCGGCATCGCGTTCACCACGGAGCTGGAGCCGCTGGCGTTGCGCGACGGTGTCTTGCCCGAGGCCCGCATCAGCGCGTTGTACGTGTTGGCGTCGTTGGACGCCGTGCCCTGCGAGGCGAAGAAGGCGAGCACATCCGCCACGTCCTTCTCCGTGAAGGCGTGGGGAAAGATGCTCAGCAGCTCGCGAGAGTCGGCCAGGGTCGTGACGCAGCCGGTGCCGAGCTCACGCAGCACGCTCGCCAGGCTGACACGCCCGCGGCTGGTGGTGCTGCTCTGGCTGATGAGGCTGACGTCGCAGGCCGGGGCCAGCTGCACGCTCAGCTGCTCGAGCTTCATCTGGCGGGCGAGGAGGGCCGGCGTGCGGAGGTCACGGTCGTCCTTCAGGTCAGCCTGTGACAGGGTCAGGCCTTCGAGAAGGGCGGTGGCGGCCTCCTTGCAGCTGGCGACCTCCGAGCCAATCTGCAGCGCCATGAGCACCTGCATCTTGCTCTTGGTGGGCAGCTTCAGCGAGGTGGACAGCAGCGTGTTCAGAGACTCCTTCGTGACGGTGCTGGGGGACAGGTCCAGGGCAGGGGCGAGCAGCGTCAGCCCGTTCGGCTTCTCCACCGCACCGGCCACGAGCTTGCCGACGATGGTGGCGCGCTCATCACAGGGGTTCTTGAGGTAGGCCGTGAAGGCGCTGCGGATAATGAAGCGGTGGTATTCGACGGAACGGTTGCAGAACTGCTCTAGCGTCGTGAGCGTGGTCTGCAGCGTGTTCTTGGAAACCGCCGTCAAGAGGTAGCGGATGGCTGCGCCGTGCGACGAGCTCAAGTCTTCCACGCGGTCGCGCAGCATGGTAGATTCCGCTTAGAGGGGGGAGGTTCTAAGGGTTTGTTTTTTCTGTTCTGTGCGTTTGATGACACGGAAGTACTGGCTAGGAAACGGAAACTGTCTGTTTGACGAGTATCAGTTTCTGTTGTTTTGTTAGTGGACAAGGGGTTGCCTTGCACAAAAAAAAGAGCAAAAAAAGGAATGAATGAGCACAGGAAGCAATTATGAGGTTCTTGTAGTCACTGAAGAAAAAAAAAGGAAGCCGGAAAAAAAAAGGAAAAAGAACAACTGTTAATAGTCACCAAAAAAAAAATCCCTAGGCTGCTACTCGTGCGGCTTTTGTAAACCCGAATAGCAGTGTTGATGTAAATGTGGAGAGTTAAACAAGGAAGATCGGAGGATCCTTCTTGCTGACACTTTTCTAACTGTACGTACGTTGAACGCAGATTCAACAAGTTGTGTGGGAGGTGGAGAAAGGATGAGATAGAAGTGGTAGGATGATAAGTGGGGGGGGGAGGTGTGTCGATAGCGGAGGTTCGCACATGAGAGCAGCGCAGCGGCGGTCGGAGCACGTACAAGCGAGGCGCACGTGGCGAGTGCATCCCTCTCCCTGCAGTTTCTCGTGTTGAACGCCGGCAGGGAAGACAAATTTCGAAGATGACGAAAACGCCGCCGTTGGTGACAAAAGAAGAATTTGGATTGGTAACAGAGTACAGCAAAGAAAACGAGCAAAAGAAACGAAACGAAAAGAGTCAGGACAACGAGGCCGGGAGTCGAGTTACGAGCGCCGCGACATGCACTCTTTGTCACGGAAGCAGTGAAGACAACACAAGCGCCAGATCCAGAAAACAAGGGGGTGGGGGTGAGGAAGGAGAATCATAACAGGGCGTGAGAGCAAGGTGACAAAGGTGAGGGGGGGAATCCCAGACGAGCAAGACGAAAAACCGACTGCTGCATCTGTCAACAACAGCTGCTTCCACCGGGCTGCGTCGTGTTGCTATTCTTCTCCGATAGGTTCACCCGCTGTGCTGTTTCGTGGTTGGGACCGGCCTGTCCATCGTTATCACCCCTTCTTGCGGCCGCCGCCGAGCTGTCCTCCTCGATGACCATTAGTTGGCCGCGTCGCGGTCGCGGTGGGGTGATGCCGCTCGTGGTCTTCCGGGCCCCGGCACCGCCCGCCATCGGCCTCGACGGTGCGTCGCTCGCGTTGGACGCCTGTGCCATGATAGTCGCCATGGTGCTAAATGCCTGTGCCACGTTGCGGCCGGTCTTGGCGCTGGTCCAGACGAGGGCGGCGCCGAGCTCCTGCGCAAGGGCATCGGCCTCCGCCGCGGTGACCTCGTGGGACGCCTCGGGCTGGTCGACCTTGTTCCCGCAGATCACCAGCTCAATGTGGCTTCCTGCGACGGCGCGCAGCTCCTGCGTCCAGGTGCGCACGCGCTCAAGGGTTGGCTTGTCGCACACGTCAAAGACGAGCATGGCACCGTCTGCATTGCGGTAGTAGATGGGTGCGAGGGCGTGGTAGCGCTCCTGCCCGGCGGTGTCCCAAATCGCGACAGAGACGGCGCCGTTCGCGGTGCTGGGCAGCGAAGAAGGCATCTCGACTTGAGCGCCACCGGGGGCCTCGGTCGCACCAGGCACGACACGACGGCCCAGGAGCGGCACGCTCGCCTGTGCGTACATGCTCGCCTGCACGGTGCTCTGCTCCTTGTCATTGAAGGTGTTCTGTGTATAGCGCGAGAGCAGGGAGGTTTTGCCGACGCGTCCCTCGCCGAGTAGGACGACCTTGTAGGAGTTTGCGCTCATGGCAAAGCAAGAAGGGGAAAAGCAAAGTGCAAAAAAAAAAGGGGGGCAAGGAAGAAGAAGAAAAACGACTTCCTAAAGGAGTTTGATGGCAGAAGGCGAAGGGAAGAGTTGAATGGATGAAGAAATCATGGTGAACGAGGGTAGCACAAAAAAAAAAGCCAGCCAAAGGCCGAGCGCCATTGGTGTCGTGTCGTGCTCGCGAACCGGGTGTTGCCGTGCAGCCCCCAGTGCAAAATGCAAAGAGTGACGCAAGGTATAGTAGTGACTACTGGCACAAGATATACCTGTTTCACGGTAACGGCCTTGGTTCTCCGTGTATCTCTGGATGTGTGTGTATGTGTGTGTGTCGTTGTATGCACGCTGTTCGTGGTAGGTCAAGTTCAAAGGTGCAGTTGCCAAAACGCATCCGCTTGCTTCGTGGTGGTTGAAGCGATCTATGGAAATCAAGAAGAAAACCAAAAGTGAGGAGAAGGAAAATGATGAAGAACAGCAACAGCAGAGACCGTCGCGCGCACTGTCGTTAACGCTGTTCCTTTTTTGTTTTTTCTGCGGTTTGTCTGAGGTACCGCAAAAGGGACAAGACTCCACAGTGCTATTGTCCGCCTTGAATCGTTTGTGCTGGGCGTAAACGATACACCTTACGCAACGTGGCGACGGCCGCCTCGCCGTGCTGCGCCTGCGCGGGCGATGCGGCCTCGACCTGCTCGAGCAAGGCTGTCAGTCTGCGCAGTTCTAGTCGAGCGCTCGTCGTGGCGGTCGGTGCCGGCGTACCAACCTCGGTCAGTTGATAGAGGGATGCCGGCAGAGGGTGCGGCTCCGCACTTGCATCCTCGGGAGACGTCGGTTGGCGGTGAAGCAGTTTCTGGAACTGGGCGTGGGCACTGCAAGTCAGATCGAGAGGCAGGGTCTCGAGCGAGAAGAAAGGGCCTGTCGCCTCGCGCGCATCGCCACCCGCACGCGCCATGGCCGAGGAGTCCGCATCGCCTTCTTGTAGCAGCAGCATCTCGGCTGCCAGCGCCGCTTGGAACGAGTAGCGCGCCGTGAGACTGCGCCGGACCTGCCCCTGGTGCGACCGTTGTGCGTGTGGATCAGCGGCAAAGGCGCGCTCCGGTGCCTGGCCGCGTGCGTGCGGTGGTGATGAGAGCATGGTAGTGGTGGGCTCCATCTGTGCCCGCCGAGCCAGTGAGCGCCAGAGGTCCGCGAGGTACTGCTTCGTGCGCGTCACGCGAAACTTGGAGAGTGCGGTGTGGAGACGGCTGCCATCGAGCACGTCCGCCGCGCCAGCGGGCAGCGCACCGAGCGCCACAGCACCCGCGCGGCGACTGCCCGAGGAGGCACGCCGCCTGGCGGGGTGGCGGTCGTCGCCGCCTGGCAGAGCGCCGAGCCATGTGGCCGCGTCCTCCTCCAAGCCGTCCAGCACGGCGGACTCCGCGGGAACGCTGGCGGAGCGGTGGTGGCGCAGCGCGTACGCGACGAGGTCGCCCGCGGCGGCCAGGTGGCCCACACGCTCGCGGGTCCGATCCTCCATCCCACGGACGTGCTTGAGGCCGGCGAGCAGGCGGCGGTAGGCCGCGTCGAACTCGGGCAGGCAGAGCTGCGCGTCCAGGGGGCTGTGGAGACCAAGGAATCGGACCTGATCGGTGCGCTGGTGCAGCGCCTTCTCCACGCGGGACAGGGAGAGGTCCACCTGACGGCGCACGGCGAGCAGGCGGCGGAGCAGCGCACTCGCACCGGTGCCGGCGACGCGCGCCGCATCCTCACTGCTCCCGCCAAGGAGGCGTTGAAGCACGTGAAGTCGCCGGTCGATGGCCTGGTTCTCGTCGAAGCTCGCGGGCGGCCACACGCTGGGCCTTGGGAAGGAAAGGAGGAGGCGCTCGCCGCCAACATCCTTCTCATCGCCCTGCGCTCGCGCGTCGCTGTCCGCGTCACGGGTGCCGAGGAGCGCAGCAGGGTCCGTGTGGTGGACCAGTAGGAAGGGAAAACGCACGTTGAGCTCCACGTACTCGGCGACGGCCAGCAGTTGGTACTTCTTGGTCAGCCAAAGGAGCGCGAGCACCAACTCTTGTGGAGAGGCATTCGCCGGTGTTTGGAGGTAGAAGGCGTCCCGTTGGTAACCGATGCAGGCCATGTAGCGCACCACGAAGAGCCAATCCGCAGCGGAGAAAGGCGTGGCCGCCGAGAGGGCATTGGCGTACTGGGATGGATCAGCCTCCTCGCCCGCCTCTGTGCTCCACACGGAGGACGCCCCGGCCTCGCTCAGGATGGAGCTCTCCGTGTCCGCGTGTCGCTGTGGCCGCGGGCCGCCATCTGTACGGCGGCGAGGCTCTGGCGCCGGTCGCACGTGACGTGCGAGCTCGCGCAGGTGCTCGCCGAGCGACGCGGGCACGCCATCGCCGGAGTGGGCCCGACTGTGTGGGAAATGAACAGCCGTGCACTGGCTGCTGCGCCAGACGAGCGGCGTGGGAGCCATGGAGGGGGCCACAGTCGCAGACAGACCGTTCTCGAGACTGGACTCACTCGAACCGTTCACGGGGGCGTAGGCACTGCCCAGCACGCCCACGCAGTAGTACACGGCGTTGAAAACAACGTACCAGAGCGCGTTGCCCAGGCTCGCACTCGTGCACGCGACGCGCTCGAGTCCCTTACCGCCCGCGGCAAAGTAGAAGCGCAGCTGAGCGACGAACAGAGCCTGATCCTCCACCGAGACCGGCGGGATGAACGTGGAGGAGTCGGTCACCTTTCCCACCGGAGTTTGTAACGACGCGGTTGATGGCGGGAGTGCCAGAAACCCTAGCGTCGCCCACACCCCGGTGACAACGTTGTCCAGGCCCTGCAGCCACGGCTTTTCCTGTGCGGGCGGCAGGTGGCGTGGGGGGAGGCCCGTCTTGGACGACGAGCGTTGGGATGGTGTGCCGGGGGCCGCGCCGGCGCGAGCCGTGAGACGTGACGGGCGTTCTCGCAGCCGCAGTGCCGCCACGGCCGCCTCGTGGGGATCCTGCACAGACGACACCGCCTCCCGTGTTGGCGTGGCCGCCGTCAGCGGTGCCGCGGCCCGACCGACAGTGGCGTCATCAAAGTCGAGGTGCAGCCGCGGTGCGGACCGCGTCCATGCATCGTCTGTACGGGGCTGCTCTGTTCGCTCGTGTGGTTCTGCACTTCGCCGCCCATATCGCGGTGGCGGGGGGACGTGCTGTGGCGGCGGCGGCTGTGATGACGGCACGTCCTGCTGCGACGAGATGTCGAGCGCATACCCAGGAGTCGCGGGCGACGGGCTCGTTACGGGATAGGCATCCACATCGACATCGCGCCTGATGTTCAGCACGCGGATAGACGTCGACGTGTTGGCCGATTTTGGGGTCGCGGGAAGCTCCGGGGTCGTCGTGCTGCTCTGCGACAGCTGCTGCGGCTGCTCGTCGATTGGAAAGGCGGCACCTGTGAGGGTGGTGGTGTCGCGTGCTTTCAACACATTGTGCTCGACCGGGGCTCGTCGCGGGCGTCTCTGGGAGAGCTCCTCAAAAGGCTGCTCCAGATAGAGGTGGTGATTGCGAGACGCCATTGGTGTGTTTCCTTGTGAATGCCACTCGGTGATTCGTGCTTTTATGATTTTTGTGTATGAATGTATGTCTACGTAAATGTAAATGTGTACAAGGACTGTGAACACCTACTCAGTCTTTTTTTAAGGGTACAAAAAAAAGTGAACCGCGTATTTGGAGGGGAGGGGGACAGAAAAAAAGGGGAGGTGACAGCGGAAACGAGACGCAAGGGACACACAGGCAAGCGGCATCGCGTATCCCCGCCCAAGGGAGCCTTGGCAAGAAGAAAAAACTGCAGAAGGTGAAATACGACAGCGGTACGCCGTGACAGCAATTCACTGTCAACGGACCGCCCTCACGCATGCCCGTGTGTGCACGGAGTTTCTGACAACTTGATCCGAGCTCCTCACGACCGCCTCTTTTATTTTCCGGTTCGAATTGTCTCCCGCGCTGGAAATGAAGAGTGTTCTGGTCTGGTGCATATGTGTTCTTAGGTGTGTCTGTGCGTGTGTATTGTCGTCGCGCTCTCTGATTTTGTCACCAAGCAAAGAGAGAGAGAGGAAGAGGCAGAACAATACAAAGATATCCTCGATATCCCTTATGGGCAACTGGTGTGAATCATGGCAAAAAAAAAAGACAAAAAAAGTAGGGAAAGAGTAAGAGAGGGCGACAAATCAGTACGGCCAAGCGTGCACGCGTACATGTATTAATCAACATATCCTTATCGGAATTGGATAATTTTTTCGGGCATTAGTCTTCTCTCGTGAACCGTTCTATCGTGGGGGGAAAAATGGGTGATGTGGTCTGAGGCAGAGAATCACTGACAAACAATTCACTGCCACATGAGTGAGGGCATTGAAAGAGAGCAAAAAAGTGTTGCTACATTTCGTATCAAGTGAATGAGAAGAAAAAGGAAAAAGGAATGGCGAGGATGAAAAGAAAAAAAAAGCTTACAATATGTGTTTGTTTGGCATGTGTGCGTCGTCGCAAGCATCCAAGGATACAGCGTCGAGCCACATCCAAAAAGAAACAAAAAAAGCAAGAGCGCACTCCATGACCTATATGATATCGCTGTGTCTGTCCCTCTGTGTCACTCTCGCTGTTTCACGCAAGTCCTGTCATGCACAAGAACGATGGCTCATTTTCCCCATTCGCACCTGTCTGAACACACTGGCTAAAAGCACACCAGTAGTTGTAATGAAAGTCACAGGTAGACGAGAGAGTTGCACCAAAAATAAAAACGGAAAGAGAAGGAAGAAAAAACGGAAAAAACGGAAAAGGGGAAAAGGGGAAAAGTGGAAAAAAATGGCGAAGTGGCAAAAAGAAAAAAAGAAAAAAAGTACAACAAGTGTGTGGACGTTGATTTTCAACAAAGAGGCAAAGAAAAAAAGGGAAAAGAAAAAGGAAGAACTATGCCGCACTTGGATTCGACAATGGCTAGTGAAGTGTGGGTATTTCCCTGACGTCCCAAGAGCCACATGCACGCCTGGTGGGTCCATCCCGCTGGCGTGTGTCTGTGTGCGTTTTTTCGTGGTGTGCTCGACTATTTCTTGAATTTTGTTTATTTGTCTGTATCTTGCCGTTCACTCGTGGACAGGCAAGTGACCCTGGAATCGTCATGTCAACCTTGAACTGGCTAGTGGTAGTTTATACACATCGTGCGCACATCTTGGCCGTCGCAAACAGGTCTTTCGTGGAAATCACAGACCGTGAAGAAGTTGCCTCCACGGAAAGGTGAACTGAAAAAGGTCGAAGCGAAAAGTGACGACGCACAACGACAAGAGTCGCTGCGAAAATTCTGAGGAGCGCAGCATTCAGACACCCACACGCAGGAAATGAGTTCAACGCTTTCCTCAACTCAAGCAAGAACGAAAAATGGAAATGAGGAGATAAAAGAAAGGAAGCAAAAAAAAAAAAAATCGATGCCCGAGGCCAATAAACGACAAATAAGGAGAGGCTAATTTCGTGCAGGGCATTAGGATTTTCTTCTTGTGTGTGTGGGCTCACCCTCACCTCTCGTTAAACGTAAAACAGCAATACAAACAAAGCAAACTTAGTTGGAAAAAAAATGTGTTGCTCGTGCAAGTCAACATGCACTGGTAGCAACTCAACAGAGGAATGAAGGGACACCAAAAAAAACAACAACAACATAGAAATACGAAAAGGAATGACAAAAAAATCTTTTCTTTAATACGTTTAGTCCGGTTATTTTTCAAGTTAAGTTCGCATAGCGGTGCGTATATATAAATCTGTGGTGGTGCCATCCAATTTCTGGCGAGATGTTGTCTCCCCCTTCTCCGATAACTCACTGGCCGTGCGGGTCACGGTGGCTGCGGTTGTTCGCGTAGTGGGGAGGTGGTGGTGGTGGTGGCAGGCCTCCGTCAACGCCGTAGAGCGCACCGAAGCTATTCGGCGTGGAGTCGCCTCGTCGGCCACTGAAAGCCGGAGTGGCCACCTTGCTCGTGGACACACCACGCACGTCGTAGACGCGAAATGTTGAGCTCGGCGCGTTGTTGATGTTGCTGGCCGGGATGAGTGAAGGGGTGCGCTTGCCTTGGGCCCACGGGTCCGGCAGCGCGGGGAATTTGGGGTTGCTCATGGGAGACTTGTCGGGGAAAAGCATCGGAGTGCCGTCCGCGCCGCCGTCGCACGCGGCAAGAGCGTGTGCCTTTTTCTGTGTGTCTGTAATGCTCTGGAACTCGTCGTCAGTCACCTCATTGAGGGCCAGTGGGGTCACTGTGTAGTACACGTCACCCACCGTCACGGTGCGCGCAGAGGCGGTGACGGCGGCGAGCGCCGAAAGCGTGTGTGGAGGTGGCTGCAGCTGAAGCTCGTACTCGCGGCAAATGTGGATGTTGTTGCAGTCCTCAAGGTAGCGGCAGCGGTGCGCAAGGTGGAGGCGGCAGATGTACTTGGCGGGCACATCGAGTACCGGGTCCGCAGGGGGCAGTGTCCTCTCTGAGTCCGACTTTCCACTGGCCGCGGCGCCGCTTTCGGTGACCCGCGTGGGGGCTTGGGGATAGCTGTCCGTCCCGTTTTCGTCCTTCTTGGGGGCGTTGTGCACAAGGAAGCGCAGCAGGCCGACGGTCGATGCGACGCGGTCCGTCGGAATAAGCTCGCTGGTCCCGTTAGAGCCGTTGTTGGTGACGCGGAGGTTTCGGAAGCGGGTGGTCAGCGGCGTGATGTCGTGCGGGTCGTTGTGCGTGTGGCAGCACGTCGGTGCGTTTAGAGCCTCGTAGCGAAGCTGCGGGATCGCGCTTGGGAGCACGTGTGCCTGGCGGCACCAAGGGTGACGGCAGCGGCCTTCCAAGTAGGCAATGCACAGCGACGGCACGGTGCCGGGTGTAGCCGTGGCCTGTGTCGGTGCTAGCAGGTTCAGTGGGACGCGGAGTTTGCGTGTCATGGGATCCAGAACCCAGATCCACTTGTCAGCGTCCTTCTTGTCTGCGCTGTCGCTGTTGGTGCTACCTGGTGAGCTGGTGTGCTCACTCTTCATCATCTCTGACTCGTTCCGCAGGTGCAAGTCATCGAGATTCGACGGTGGCGCGGTCAAGGACATGGTGTGGTTTCACGCGCTGTGTCTATGGGGGGGGGGGGGGCAATTGGCGTGATGAGCTGGTTGTATGTAGGGGGAGTGGCACCTTGTGTCGCAAACAGCGCGAGAGGGGGGCAAGTAGTTGCTTAGGAAGTCAACGGATGTAGTAGCAAGAACAGTCAAAAGTAGCAAGTGTCGAAAGTAGAGGAAGGCAGAGTTAGGAGAGTAGATGGACATGCAGTCACAGGTAATGGTGTGGTGTGCCGGTCATCTTGCAGCAAATGCACCATCGTGCGGCGAAGCTGGGAAAAGGGTCGGCCCGCCAGGCGATAAATGGGTGTGGAACGGAGCAGGCGCACCCGTTTTCTACTTCAGGCACGCACGACCGCGAGATGCTCGCAAACAGGACGGGACAGCTCCGGTAAGCATGAACTGTGCATGCAAGTATTGCCGTGCAGGCGCACACCGCTGTATACCACTTTTGCTGCGCTTGCGCGTAGGTACGCTATTGTTCACACGGCTTACTGGTTCCACCAGCATTTTGTGTGTCTGTCTGCGTGTGTCCGTGTGTATTGGAGGGGGGGGGGTTGCTAGGATCAAAAGAACATAATAGAGAAAGCGCAAGAGACACGACGCCGCGATTGTGTAAAGGGGGGGATCGCTCTCCGTTCACACCTTCGATCAACAAGGTCGCCGAAAAGACGACAAAAAAACACAAGAAGGAAAGAAAACTGGGGCGGACGGTCGGATGGGAAAAGGCAAGAGCGAATGTAAGTGTTGTTGCCTTTTATCCGCGTCTCCTCGGGGGGCCTCCCTCTCTCTCTCTTACTCCACCTTGGTCATTGGCATGTTGTGAAGCATTCGTTCCTTGGTGATGAGGTGCGACACCTTGTCCAGCAACGAGACACTGCGCTCCACGCTCTTGTTCCACGCCGCAATGACCTCCGTCGTGTTTTTCGGTGCCTCGAAAACGACAAGGCCATCGACACGATCCATTTTGGCGTACAGAGACTTGCTAGACACCATCTCCATGATGAAGGTCTCTGTGTGCTCAGGCGAGAGACCAACGAGCTCAGCCAGACGCACTAGGGGAATGCGAGTGTAGAACCGGCTAATAACCAGCAGGTCGTGCTCGCTGCTGTGGTCCGAGAGGAGTTGCTGGCGGTCCGGGTACGGGGCCAGCTCCTCGTGCTCCGCACAGAGCTCGCTCACTTGGGTCTTAATCTTGTCGCGCACCAGCTCGATGCCGCGAAAGCGCTGGAGAAGAAACAAGATCCGCGGGAGGTCCTCGAGGTCGCTCTTGAGCTTGTCGCAGACGAAGTTCAGTGCCGCCACGCGGTCGCCAGTCTTGGTCTCAGGTGAGAAGGCCGCACACTCGCCGACCTCGTCCAGCTCCTTCGCCGAGGAGTGCTCGGCAATAAGGTAGTGCACGGACATGTTGCTGAGAGCGGCAAGCTTGCTGTCCGTGTCCTTGACGGTGAGATAGGTCTCGTGCCAGCAACGGGCAACGTTGAAGAAGGACTTCCTCTGTGCAAAGTACTCCCGCATCAGCGAAAAGAACGTCAGCTTCTGCTGTGTCGCCTCCTCGCGAGCCAGAGCACGATAGTTGATCTTGCGCGAAATGGCAGGCGCCTGCTCATAGTCCTCCAGCTCCAGGCACAGGCGGATCTGGTTGTTCAGTGCCTCGAGCTTCTCAATGCGAGGCATGTTCGTGATGGTCTCGATGTGGAGAGTGCGAAGCATCTCCAGTGCCGGACGCTTCCGTCCAAGAGCCACGTTGATCTTGGAGAGCTCAATGGTGAAGCGAGCGTGCTCCAGCTCCACGTGGATTTTGTTCTCCGTCACGTGCGCGAGGCGGTCAAGCACTTCCTCATCCTTTCCTTGCGGGAGGGACCCATCGCGGAGAATGACGGCACACTCCGCGATCATCGCACTCTGGACCTGCTTCGTCTGCGCGCGCTTCTTCATCAGCACGTCGAGTGTCTCCAGCATCTTATCGATCTGGTTCTGGGTGCGGTAGATGCGGAGAACCTCCACGGCAAGCTTCTGAGTCGACACGGTATCGCCAGCAAGGCGCGTCGTCTTTTCGAGAACTAGAATTTCATCGACAATGTCGTCGAGGCTCTTGTTTGAGCTGCGGAGCAAGACGGGCACGGTGGTCGCGTTGACGCGATCCAGGAGTGTCTTGGCCGTCTCCGTGAAATCCTCCACTTGCTTGAAGTTAGCACCCTTCCATTCGTTGTCGGTCATGGTATCCGTGCGTGAGTGTCAACAAAGAGGGGAAAATAAGGAGAAATGGAAATTTCCCTGCGAGTTTCTGCGTGCGTGTGTGTGTTCCGGCTGAGATCCACAAAAAAAGAAAAGAAGAATGGTTGTGTTTTTGATTTCTTGCTGAGAGTGACACAAGAAACAGAAAAAAAGGATGTGAGAGGATATGAAGGAGACAAGAGGGAATTAAATGACAAGTAATTGCTACCGATGATGGTAGGGAGAGAGCTGCTGCTCACTCGGGTGAGTACTGGCGAGAGAAAAAAAGCTCATGCACTGACGGCAGTCGCGCCACAGGCACCAGTTATTTCGTTCTCTCTTTCTTTCTTTCTTTTTTCCACCCTGACCTCTTACGTCTATCCTCCATGGACACGAGGAAGATTTCAAGGGTGGACAGTCGCGGTTGGTCTCCAACGAAATGAGGGCACGACAGTCACCACAAAACATGGTTGTCGACGGTTGTGTTGTTATGTGTTGCTTATTGCGAAAGGTGAATCAAAATTAATCGGAGGTTATGTCCACAAAAAAAAAAGTGACAAAGAAAAGCCGGTGCATTTGTGTGTAGTTCCCTCAGTGATGGTTTGCGTGCGCCGGCATCTCATTCACAGCCAAGTGCGAGTTCTCGCATTCTCTCCCTCTCTCGTCACGCACATACGCACATACGCTCACTCGTGCACAGCAAAAAAAAAAATGCAAAGACGGCTTTTGTTTAATTTGTGAATGTCACAAACGTGGATTCGAACTCGTTGAGGAGCGCGTCCGCACCACGACGGGCACCTAGCACCTTCCAGTCACTGATCGACACGTCGTCTGTGCCGGCCATGGCGAGGTACTTGCTGGCGGCACCAGCCACCTTGGTGTGCGTGGCTTCTGATCGGGAGAGCTCCTCAGCCCAGGAGTTCGCGTTGTACCGAGTGTGCAGCTGACGTTCGCTGTGTAACTCGGTTGCCACGCCGAAAAACTCACCGCTCGTGTCGGTCTCCTTGTTGGCCTGCTTGCCTTGCAACAGGCGGTTCACCAGGCGCTGTTGGAGGCATGTCTCCAAGAGCATCTCCATTCGGTTCGCGTACTTGGCGGTGCTATGGCCAGACGCACGTGCAGCACGAAGGAGCGCAGCAACGGACTCGACATCGGCCGCCTCCACGATACAGCCGGTCTGTCGAGAAAGCGTGATGACCTGGAGTCCTACGCTCAGCGCCGCGGTTGCGCACTCGCTGAACAAGGCAGATGACTGCGTGCCACCTTGTTCATTCAAAATGCTAGCCACGTGGCGGAATGTGGCAGTCAGCTGCTCGGCACTCATCAATCGCAACGCACGGCGCAGGTGACGCGGATTCCACTGCAGGCGAAGGCAGTTGGAGCAGGATTCGTCGGCAAGCAGCACGCGCAGACCAGTAGAGGCGTTGTGCCACTGCTGGGTGAGCCGTGTGTGCACGTACGGGGCCGTCTCGACAGAAAACAGAGCACGCGCAACGGCACTTCCATCACCGTTGGCCGCAGCGAGGACGTAATGCAGTTTGAGCGGAGCATTGTTGTCCACCCGCTCGCTACGAAATGCGGAGCTCAGAAAGTGTTTCATTTCCTCCTCGGCAGAAATGCTACCATCGCCGCGCAAGTGAGAAAACGCAGTCACGTGGTTCATCTCACCCGCGGTGAGCTCAGCTTGTGTGTACGGGCCGTTGGCGAACGAGCAGGTCCAGAAGAACAAGTCGCCGAGTCCTTCAGCAGTCTGCGGTTTTTTTCCCCGGCGGCAGAGAACCATATGATGCTCGGAGGACGAATCGAACCAGGTGGCCACGACAGGAGCGGGCACGCGGAAAGGGTTTGCGTTGGATGTCGAATACGCCCCAGAGCCTTCTGGAATCAGACTCACAAAAAGGAGGGTGTTGTCGTCCAGCACAACAGCAAGGTGAAACGGCCCGGCGAAATCGGCGTGACGAATGATGGAGCCCTTGGGGAGTCCAACGCGCGTCCTGACAGCTGCGACGGAATTATTCGCCGGTGCGTGGAGGTGAGCAATTTCCAACGAGGTGCCGCCAGCATTGTACAGCAGCAGGCACTTCTCCTCCCTCGATTGCGGTGATGACGCGATTGCGACCGGCTTGGACACAAACTCCTTAAACGCAGCAGCGTTGTCGACAACCGCCTCCGTTGTGTTCCACGTGCCCTGGTCATTTTCCTCCTTGCTCATCGTCACCATCTGCAGTGTGCCATCCTTCAGCAGCACCAGACACTCGGAAGAGGACAAGGCCTTCATAAATGCCACGTTGCCTGCGCTGATGGACAAATCTAGCTTTTTCGGCATCGCCGCGAAGGACCTCCACGCACGATTCTCTGCTTTCGACACGCGGGTCACATCCTGGCGGGAGGCCGTGAAGAAGCCCGTGCTGCCATTTTTGGCCAGGTACGTGCCGCACACCAGCGAGGGGCTCATCGCCACCAAGTGGAGGATTTCGGCATCCGCAAGACACCCGGTCCGCTCCACGATCCACTGAATGGCCCACGTATCGCAGCGCAGGATGGCAACAGCAAAAAATGGCCTAGTCTCGGACTGGTACGTCACAGCGCAGACGCTTGGACGGGAAGTGCGAGACGCCGTGCGTGCGCGCTGGGAGGGGGAGAAAGAAACAAGCTGTGGGGCACACTCACTCCATTTCTGCGTGGTTGTATTCTGGTGAAGATAGCTCACCGACGCGGGGGGAGTAGTTCGTTTCAGGTCGGCAAACCGCAAGCCGCAAAATACTGTGCCCGACTCAGATATACCGATGCTCGGCATGGTAATGTTCGTCTCTTGATGGATGGTACACTAGCGGTTTTCTTTTATTGTTGTTCGTTTGGTCTTGCCGAGTCGTACGCAATCAATTTTTCTTTTTTTAATTTTCCTTCCTATTTGAACGGAGGTATTTTGACCGCGGTTGGCGAGCCCAGATGTAACAACAAGAAAAAAAAAGACGAAAAGAGGAAGGAAGTGAAGCATGTCAAGTTGGTGAGAAAATGAAAGGGGAGGAAGATCAATGCAAATGTAAATGACAGTTGCCTTGTTGCCGCTTATATTGCGCGCGGTTCAACTGAAAGTGCTTTTGGTGTGGTTGCTTTTTTTTTCCCCGCACTCCACATGTTTCTTCGGTTTGTTGGATTGAAGTGCTCGTGTTGTGCAAATGGTGTCTAAGGCACACGGCACAGCCATGCGGAGATAGCACCTCATGGATAGCAGATTTTTTTTCGGACCGTGACAGATCGGGGAATGTTCGGCACCGCTCTTTCCGCTGATGTTGTTGTTGTTGTTTTCTCTCTGCATTTGTAAATGTGTGTCAGTAAGGAAAATATTCTCACGTAATACCCACAGCGCGAGGAACTGAGAAACAAGGATGTCAAATAATGCAACCCATACGATAGCCCTACCGCCTTGCTCACAAACTAGCACCAGCGTCCCAATCAGAGTGCACGTGCTTCGCCTCTTCATTGGGGTTCATTTTGATATTGTTGTTTTCTTGTGGTGCATTTCATTGTGCGTGTCTACTCTTCCGCGCTCGGTGCCGCACTCTTCGCGGAAACGGACTCCGGGGCAACACGCGCAACCCAGATGGATGCGGCAGAAACATCGTGGCCCAGGATGTATTTGGAGTCCACGTACGACTTTCCCAGGCCGCATCCAGCACCAAATGCGGTGGTCGCAGCGCGGGCAGCGACGGAGCGGAACACAACCATGGAGACAGCGCCGGCGCAAAGAAATCCAAAGCTAAACATCTTCAGAGTGTTGTCCGTGATGTACCGCCACTTGGCGGACTCCGACATGGATTCACGCTTAATAAGGCCAGTGCTCGTCATGTTGCAAGCTTCACTTTTTTTCTCTTTTTTTTTTGTGAACAACGAAAGCGGATGCGTGCTAATTGTATATTGTCCAGTGTTTAGTTATTGTTGGTGTTAGACGTTTGTTCGTTTGTTCGTTTTTGTTTAATGTTCAGCACGCAAAATAGAGAAAGGGTTGAAGCGTAGGAGAGGCATAGAATGGGTTGGTGAGTGGCGCAATAAAAGTGTGAGATCCAGACTCACTGCAAGCTTTCTGTTTGGACGGTCGGCAAAGAAGCACTATCCGTGTTGGTGCATCGACACGCCTCGCCGTTTATTTTTCCTGTCTTGGCGATGATACTCAGCGGTAACGACGCCGCTCTGGTGATGTGCCGCATTGAAACGGACAAGACGTGGCGGTGTCGTACGCAACGTTTTACAGAGGAGAGTCATGCGTTATTTTCCTATCGCCCTCAGGAAATCGTGTGTTTTTATTTTTAGTATGATTTTGCGTAAAGGATAAAAAGTAAGAAATGTAGCACTGTCCGGGAAGAGGCACTTTGGTGTTTAGTGCTTCTTGGTGGTGCGGCGGAGGTAGTCCTCGACCTTGGCGCGCTTCTTCTTGGCGGCAGTGTGGTCGCCGAGGCGCTTCTTGCACAGCTTCAGGGCACGCTTCTCCTTGCCGACACGCAGCATTTCGAGCACGCGCTTCTCCAGAGGAGCGAGGCCGACGACGTCCGCGACGATGGCCTTGACAGCGCGCTGGCGCTTGTGGGGCACGGCGTAGCGGTCGTTGGACGACGGCTGGCGCGCGCGGCGGGTCGTCACGTGACCCTTGTTGAAGCCGACAATAATGCCGGTGCGGGGAGCGGGAGCAGACATTTGCTACTACGGGATAATAAAATACGAGCAAGGCAGTCGGGGAGAGAAAAGTAGTGAAGGTGTGAGCGGGGGGTTGTGGGTCGAACGGAGCTGCGAAAGGACAAGTGTGCGTTTCGTCCAGTGTGCGGTAATACAAGCAGTGGCGCCAGTCGTCACGGTTGTTTCCGAACGCCATTGTGTCGCATGAGTGAAAGAAAAAAACAGTTTGAAGCTCTGGCAATTTACGTTTGATGTGTTTCATTGATGGTGGTGTTGTCTAGACAGTTCACTCACAGTGCGAACAAAATAATAGGGAAAATGGGAAGCATGTGAGCCGTGGTATTCAGGTGTGATGGCTGCCTTCAGGCGCTCGCGAGAGTGTTTAAAAAAACTGGAGAAAGAACAGTTGAAACAGGCACGCCACCTCTCAGCTTTTCAACCAGTTTCGTGTCCGTCATGGACGTTTTCGGCAGCCGCTGACCTACCAGGTCCATCCACTTTTTGCGCGTGATCTCAACAGCCTTCAATGCATCCGTTTTGTATTCCATGGCCATTCCGAGATCCCAAACAGTGCATCCAAGCGCCTTCATGATTATTCCCGTCAGAGCCAGTTGAAGAGAGCCCGCGCCAGAGACACAGTAACCGCCCGTGGCAGACGAGTAAATATCCCCGACAATGTACCCAACCTCGCACGCGACAAGCTCGCCCTCCTTCGCCTCGTCGGGGGTCACGAGCGTGTTGTTGTCGCCGTACGCATGTCGCCGAACGGCTGTGATGACGACCCGCGTGCTGTACAGTTCCGGATGCCACAGCATGTGAGCAAAGCATTGGCGCAGGGGGCCGCAGAACCAACTTTCACCGTGCTGCGCCCGGATGAGTGCAAACACGTCGCTAAGGTCCTCCGGACGATTCACAAAGACGTCGAGGGCCTTCGTGTGATGTTCTTGGTTCGGTGGCTTCACCAGCTTCTTCGAAGGGTGTAGACTCGCCGGGTCGAACTCGCCCACGTCGGCACTGCTGTCCGGGAAGAGCCGCAGCTCGCGTAATTTAACGGGGTCAGAGGTTAGCGCGCACACACATCGCTTCACGTGGATCTTTGGTGCGTAGATGAAAAAGTTGTCGGCAATCTCGATGGCGAGTGGGAAAATTCCGAGCTTGCACGTCTCGTCCACGAGCTTCGGGTCAAATAATGGGGAGAAGCCGAATTCTTTGTCTTTCGGGAGCCTCGAAGGCAACAGCGCCAGGTCCTCCTTTGTGCGCACCGGCACGTAGTACTTTGATATGTGCAAGACGCCCTCTTTGCTCAGCGGGACCAAGGAGCGGGGATCCTTTGCGTTGGCAAAGGCCTCCACCTCCCGCTGCATGTTCACAGGGCCGTCCTCCGTCTGGCGGTAATGGGCATGCGTGCGTTTCATCTTGCTTTTCTGTGGTGGGGGCATGTGGGTCAGGGATGGGGTGGGGGCGGGATTGGGTTGTTGGTGGGGTTGGGGTGTGGCGGGGTGTGGCGGGGTGCGGCGGCCGCGGAAAGGGCCACCCCGCTCCGGGCGTGCCGCACGACCCGAGCAACCGCCCCGGGCCGAACACACGGTGCGCCGCGCGCCAAAAAAAAAAACCGCGGCCGGCCGGGCCGCTGCGCGGTAAGCGGCCGGCAACGCCCTTGCCCCCCGAGGCGGCGGCAGCGAGCGCCCGCCAGACGCGTGGAAAGGCAACCGCACGGCGAGGCCGTGCGCAAAGAAACGCAAGAGCCGCCCGCTTCACCCGAGTATGCGACCGTGTGTGTGTGCGTGGCGCGGCTGGCAAAAACAAGCGCACGCGCCGAAACGCCGGCACCCCCGCCTTTCGACGGAATAGCATCACGCTGCGCGGTGGGGGTGGACGCATGCCTTGCCACGGGGTGGAGCGAGGCGCGTGGCGCGTGGCGGGTGCGTGCGCGAAGGTAGCCGCCGGGCGGGGACAGGACCAAGGAACCGCACACACCAAACCGCATGTGTGGGCTTTCCCGCGCCATGGGATGACAACACACGCATGAAGTGGCCCCTGTGGAAACCGGTGTGCGGCGGGGACGTGCCCGAGCAAACGCTGTTGGAAACCCGCCCCCGCCGGCTCGGCCGCGGCGTTGCTCCGGAGGGCACAATCCCCCCCCTCCCCACCACCCTCCCTCTTCAAACCCCCCCAACGCCGGCACGCGCCACTGTCCCTCCCCTGCCCCGCCCCACCTGCCCGCCCTCCTCAACCCCTCAAGTCGCCCACATGTCTGTCACGTTTTCTGTTTCCGGCATCGTGCTGCGCACGTTTCTGAGCACCATTCAGTGCGCGTCCAAACTCGGCGACGGCGTCTTCTTCGTTGCGCACCAGACATACCTGGAAATTAGCGCACTCAGCAGCACATCTTCATGCCACCTCCTCGCCGTAGTTCAAGCCGACACACTGGGAGGCTACCGGTACACCGAGCTCGCAACCGGTGGGTCGGAGGACGACAACCCGGTCTTTTTCTACCTACTGACGCGCACTCTGCAGGCAACCGTGCTGCACCAACCAATCAGCAGCCTTGCGTCCATCACAATAAGCTTTTCTCTGGCACCGCAAGAGGGCGACCAGCTCACTGACTCGGTCAAGTGGGAGTGCGCGTGTGTCGGCGGGGTGCTCAAGACATTCCACCTGCACACTGCTACGGCGGTGCCGAAACGCGTTTGCACCGACGGCGTGGACTTCCCGTTCACGGTGCGCGGCAATCCGGAAACGTTTGGGTACCTGCTGGCCTGTCTTCCGGGCAGTGCGGGCGAGTGCATCTTTTTTCCGCTGCCGAGTCGAGTCGAGCTTCGATGCGGCCAGGTGTCCGCCAAGGAAAACGAGCGGTTCGACCACACGTCAACGCGCGTGAGCACGGCGGTAGTCACTGCCAATCCATCCAGTTTCGACTCTTTCGAGTGCAATGTGGATCCACAGGCCGAGCATGGCACTACTACTCTACCCGGAAAAATGGTGGAGCTGAGGCCAGTCAAAGTGGCCTGTATGCTCTGCAAGTACCTGAGTCTGCCTATGCAGCTCGACAGCGGGTACGAGCGCTCGCCGTTGGTTATCCGCTCTGTGGGGTACCAGGCTGAGGACAACAACGGCAGCCACCTCCGAGGTGGTGGTGCGTCCGAGGCGTACGTACCCATTTCGTTTGTCATGCACATTGCAGGACTCGACGTCGCGTACTCGGATGGTGCAGAGGACGGCAACCGCCGCGATACGACAACGGCTGTGCCACCGCGACACGCCACCTCTGGGCGCCCGTCTGAGAAGAGGGGCGAGCGTGTGCGGCTTCCCTCCAATTTGACAGGTGCAAGCATGATGGTGGCCGCCACACCATCCGCGGGGAGCGTGGTGCCCGCCACGCTTTCAGGTCCTCCGAGTAATGCAGCCGCATCGCAGCACGACGTCGACACGAGCGGCTCTGCGGCAGACGACTCCGCCGACGCCTTTTCTTCCTGGCCACAGCCGAGTGCTGGTGTGCCTGCCCGGGTGGCATCCCAGGTGACACATGTGGACGCTAGCTACGTTTCGGGCAGCACTAATGGCTCTGCGACGGGTGAAAACAGCGCTCCGCGCAGGAGCCGCCCCGTTTTGACGCCAAAGGATGTTGTGGCTTCTGGAAGCAAGACACCCAGCGAGTCCCACCGGCCTACTGGCGGTTCAGTTGTGGCGGACTCACAGGTGAACTCCGGGCGACAGTCCATGACGGCCCTATACCCACTTGACTTCGAGGCATTCACCAAGGGCTCTGTCGACGACGACAAGGAGGAAATTGATGAAGAACTTCAGCGGTTTCTCGACAGCTGCACCGCAATGCTCATGGGCGAGGCTGACCAGCATGACAAGGCGCCAAGCTGAGCAGCGGTTGCCAATATCTGTTCTTCCTTGTTTACTTCACTTTTTTTGTTTCCATAGACATAACACAGATTTCCCCGTGCGCTGAATGGTTTCTTCTCTTCTCCCCAGAGCTGTGGTCTGGCAGACACACACACACACAAGCCTGCTTGTGCATGACAGCTGACCAATAAAAGGGAGATGATCATGTTTACCCACACAGTTTCTCTGCACCTTCCTGAGGAAACTGGACTCCTTGAGGTTCGTGATCAACAGGGATTCAAAAAGCAGTTTTGACTGCTACAATTCCACCCCTTGACGGAAATCAGTCAGAGCCTTCATCTCTCATGCTCATTTGGCACCAAAACTATCCTACTTCCTCTTTTTCGTATTGTTTGATGTGACAGGAAAGCGTAGAGAACAGAAACACCAGAAAGAACTCCATCTGAGTAATTTTTTTTACTTTATTTTTGCATCATCAGATTAACCAACGAACGAAAATACTGCCGACAAGGTGATGGACTTCCAGTTTGCTACTGACACTGATATCGTTTTCCCTTTGCTAAGCCTCGCTCTCGCAGTTGTCACCGCGCTCGTGTTGTGGTTTGTGTTCGCTAGGACAACGAAGCCCAGTGCGTCACTAAGCCGTCCTCATCAAAAAGGAAAGCAGTGTGGTCCACCTCGTGTCGCCCACTGAGGCAGGAAAAGCACTTGTCGTTCGACCACGGTCGCACAGACACGCAAAGTTTCTCTCCCCCAACATAATTATCTCTCTGCTTTCTTCATCTCATTGTCTCTCGCCAGCAAGGAAAGAACGAACACAAACAGACACTGTACCACGGCCCCGACCACGAGCCTGTGCCTATCGAACCATCTTACTGCTGGGTTCCTGAAAAGTGCGTTGGAGCAAGCAAGTTGACACAGCCTCACTGCGCGACGCGTACGCAAGAGACAGTCAGAGAAGAACAAGAAAGGTAGAGAGAGAGAGAGAGAGAGAGAGAGAAAGAGGAGAGAAACAGAAAAACCAAAGAAGAAAGCGACGTGAACTGACACGCTATGCTCCGCAGGCTTGCTACCGTGACACATCCGCGTGGTGCGGGGTGCGCTGCGGCCACATTCTCGACAACGGCCCCGCTGCGTCTCGAGGCCGATGCCGGTGAGCGCGATCGGGAGCTCCAACTGCGTCAACAGGTGATGCAGAAGTACTCGGGCATGCAAGTCCCAGAAATGACAGACTATACCTACGGTCATTTCGCGACAACTGGCGTCAACGGTGCCGCCGCCAACCAGGCCTACCGTGACGTGGCAGGCCAAGGCTTCGCCAGGGGCTTTGGCTTTCCAGGTGCCGGGGCCAGCAACAACATCACTGGTAGCAACAACGCTACTGGCGGCAACGGGGGAGGAGAAAACGGTGGTGGAGGCAGCAACACTGCCGGCACCATGCCGCAACCCAAAGTTGACTGGCTGATGCTCTTCACAGGCGTCGCACTGGTGTACTTCTCGGGCAAGATTATCTATTCTCAGATGACACGGGGTGTTGACGGGATTGATCTCCCCCTGTGGACCGCGAGCATCGACCGCCAGGCGCTCCACCTGCTCTTTTGCGTGCAGTTTGACCGCGAGGAGCGCGAGAACATCAAGAAGGAGTTCCAGACAGTTCGCCAGCAGTACCCCCTCACCGACTTCTACGAGTGGCTCCACTCCCGTCGCAGTGAGTTTGGCTCCGGGCGTCGCTACCGCCTCGACCAGACCGTTGGTGTCCTGATCAACTCGTTGAGCAGCAGCGACTCGACGCAGCTAATGGAGCTTGCGCGCACACTTCAGCGATCGGTGGACCGTCGCGGCGGGGATTCACTCGCTCGTGTCGATGATTTCATGGACAAGCTCGCCACCATGCGCAGCGGTGTGACACCCCAGTCTCGGTGGGCTGGTGGCATGCCCTCGGCTCCGCATCAGCCTTCCTTCCAACCTCCGAACGTCCAGCTCCCAACCATGAATGGTACCCAGCAAATGAACGTCCACGATGCTCTCAATGCATCCCAGTCTGAGCCACACGCGAGCAAGCCGTTTTGAGGTAACAGAAACACAGCTTTGCGCACACTGCCCTCTCTGTTTTCGTGTGCCTTTAGCAAATATTTGTTTTCTCAACTGTTCTCCCTCCCCTCCCCCTCCCTATTGTGCCGTCACTCCATCCAAACAGGCAAGCATCTTTTCTCTTTTCACACACGCAAATAACGGTGTCTTGACCTCTCTTTTCCTCACACCACACGGAAATGGAAAGGGGAGGCGACACTGTTAAGTGCACCACTGTTGCAGTACCCAGTGGCAGGTGTTGACGGTTCTGCGCAACCAGTTTCCAGCCCTTGACACTTCAGTCAATGACTCAAATCTGCATAGACACTCATGGGGTCATCGCCCGCTGGTGTGTCACAGCTGATTTCCGGCGTGCTTCCTTCTCCATCACCTTCGCACCACCCTCACTCCCCCCTTCTCTTTCCCTTTCTGTACTTCACACGACCTCACAGCTCGTGGCTGCGTTTCTTTTCCCTTGCTACTATGGCGTCGCAAACAAATGCGCTGGCCGTCCTCCAGTGGCCGCACGATAAGGTTGCCGAACTGAAGGAGGCGTTTGCCGTCTTGGATGCGGCTGGCGATGGCAGCGCACCTGTCGAGGACGTGAAGAAGCTGCTCCATCAGATCGCCCCCTCTATGCAGTCAAGTGAGCTCGACGAGCTTTTTGCCGAGCTGAAGATGGAAGAGGCGGACCAAGTCACGTTCCCGCAATTTTTCGTTCTCATGTTTAAGTTTTCCAGCTACCGGCACGTGGCCATCTCGGTTGAGGACGAAATGAAGCACTTTCCGTTTCTCTGCGACCTGTTCCGTCCGTTTGACCCAGATGCGACCGGCTTTGTCGAGGAAGAGTTGTTTATGACACTGATGACAACGCAGGGTGACCCGCTGACTAGCCAGGAGGCTGACGAGTTGAAGGTGCGCCTTCGGACGCTGGGCTTCTCTCACGAGTCCAAGGTGAACTACGAGGCGTTTGTGCACAACCTTATCGTTACCAAAGGAGACACTATGCTGTGAGATGTACATACGAGTGCTCTATCACCACTATACCAACAGCCGCTTTGCACCTCGACACGGAGGCAGGCGTCTTTTGTTTTACCCCTTCCTATTGCGCATATCTATTTTCTTCCCACGAAACAAGGTTTTCTTCTCTGCTTCATTGCTTCATTTTGCGACCTCCCGCACACGCCTAACCCGGCTCTGCGGGGGTAGGTGAGGAGTGCCGCGGCCACAACCCCCCGCCGCGCTTGCTCTCTGCGACGCCTAGATCTTACTTGCAGTCCCTACAACAGTGTGTCGGGATGCCCCGCGTGTACGGGGTGGCGCCAGTACGCACATCTTTCTCCCCCTCCCCTCCACAAAACGCCTCTTCTTCTTTCTCTCTCTCTTCTCCGACTTCCTTTCTCGCACGGCGCCGCGGCCTCCACCAGTGCGTTCAAGATCGCTCGCTCCGTTACAACCCGGACACGACAAACAAGACATGCCTCCCAAGAACAAGGGTGAGGAGCAATCTCGCCTGACCCGCATTGCCGTGGTCAACGCGGATCGCTGCAAGCCGCGCAAGTGCAACCTCGAGTGCCAGAAGTGCTGCCCTGTGAACCTCCAGGGCAAGCTGTGCATTGAGGTGTCTCACCAGGTCACCATCTCCAAGATTGCTGAAGAGCTGTGCATTGGCTGTGGTCTCTGTGTGAAGAAATGCCCGTTCGACGCGATTCGCATTATCAACCTGCCCTCCAACCTGGAGAAGGATACCGTGCACCGCTACGGACCCAACAGCTTCAAGCTCCATCGCCTTCCCCTCCCGCGTCCCGGTCAGGTCCTCGGCCTGGTCGGCGCCAACGGTACTGGCAAGTCGACCGCGCTGAACATCCTGAAGGGCAAGATCAAGCCCAACCTGGGGCGGTACAAGGACCAGCCGGACTGGGACGAGATTCTTCGCTACTACCGTGGCTCCGAGCACCAGTCGTACTTCCAGCACCTGCGCGACGACAACATGCGCGTGCTCCTGAAGCCGCAGTACGTGGACAAGGTGCCCAAGGTTACTAAGGGCCAGGTAGCGGATCTCCTCGGGAAGGCCGATGAGAGGCAAATGAAGGAGCACTTCATGTCTGTGATGGACCTCACGAACGTCGCCGACCGCGGCATCGACAAGCTCTCCGGTGGTGAGCTTCAGCGTTTCACGATTGCGGCTCTCTGCGTGCAGCAGGCCGCCGTGTACATGTTCGATGAGCCTTCGAGCTACCTGGATGTGCGTCAGCGTATCACGGCTGCGCAGGTCATTCGCTCCATGCTGACGGAGACCAACTACGTGATTGTGGTAGAGCACGATTTGTCCGTGGTGGACTACATGTCTGACTTTGTGTGCGTGCTGTACGGCGTGCCAGGTATCTACGGTGTTGTGACGATGCCGTACGGCGTGCGCGAGGGCATCAACATCTTCTTGGACGGCTTCGTCCCCACGGAGAACCTGCGCTTCCGCGACGAGAGCCTGACCTTCCACATTTCCGAGGAGGTCGACGACGCCCGCACCAAGCGCCACGCCACGAACGTGTACCCTGCCATGACCAAGAGCCTCGGCGCCTTCTCTCTGACTGTGAACCCTGGCAGCTTCTCTGATTCGGAAATCATTGTCCTGCTTGGCGAGAACGGTTGTGGTAAGACGACGTTCATCCGCATGCTGGCTGGCCACGTGAAGCCTGACAACGGAGCCGAGGTGCCCCAGCTGTCCATCAGCTACAAGCCACAGAAGATCGCCCCCAAGTTCGAGGGCACGGTGCGCGATCTGCTCATGACCAAGATTTACGACATGTTCGGCCACCCGCAGTTCCAGACGGACGTGCTCAAGCCCCTCACCATCGAGGAGCTTCTCGACCAGGAGGTGCAGAACCTCTCCGGTGGTCAGCTGCAGCGTGTGGGCTTGTGCATTGCACTCGGCACCCCCGCCAACATTTACCTGATCGATGAGCCCAGCGCGTACCTGGACTCTGACCAGCGTATCATCGCCTCCCGCGTCATCAAGCGCTTCATCCTTCACAGCAAGCGCACCGCGTTCGTGGTCGAGCACGACTTTATCATGGCCACGTACCTGGCCGACAAGGTCATCGTCTACGACGGTACCCCCGCCATCAACTGCCAGGCCAACACACCGTGCGGCCTGCTGGAGGGCATGAACAAGTTCCTCAAGAGCCTGAACATCACCTTCCGCCGCGACCCCACGAACTTCCGCCCCCGTATCAACAAGCTCAATTCCGTCAAGGACCGCGACCAGAAGGAGAGCGGCAACTACTTCTACATGATGGAGGACGACGTTGAGGCCGCAAAGGCCAAGATTGCCCTGAAGAAGAAGAACGAGAAGAAGAAGAAGGGCGGCGACGATGACGACGACGACTCCGAGGACGATCGCCCCGCGCCGAAGCAGCCCGTGGAGAGCAGCGACGACGACGATGATGAGGACGATGGCAAGCGCAAGAAGAAGAAGACGGCGCACAAGAAGTAAGCAAAACAAAAGCCGTGCTTTTCCCCCCTCTCTTTCGCGTTTCTTTCCGCACTTTTTCGAAAGATTGTGCACATCTTGCGTTGTCACTCAGTGTGAGATGGCACCCTCACTTCTTACATCCTGCCGACTTCTCGCCCTTTTTGACTGTGTTGCTTACTTGTTTGTTTTGTTTTGAAAGAGCCTGGCATGATGATGCTCGGGCGTGAATGTACGCAAATCAGCTTCGAATCACTTAAGTACTTAGTAATGAAGACTAAAAAATTAACAACAACAACAACAAAAAAGAGAGAGAGAGAGAAAAGGAAACGCAAAATCAACAGCAAGCAAGCAACTGAAGGGAGAAAAGAAAACCTAAAACAAACAAGCCACGTTACACACAGACAAAAAAGAAAAAAAAACAAAACAAATGAACATTGACCTTGCAGTTGCTGTTGAATCCGCCCTGGCTCTATCCGCTTTCCCTTCTCGCTGTGTTTCTTTTCTTTTTCCCTCACGTCGGTGAGCGCTAATCATGCAAGTAACACAATTCCCCACAGCATCAAAATAACACTGTCGCGTCCGGTACACACGCGCAACACGCAGAACAGAGACCGCGTGGTCTTTGCTATCTGGCACAGAGGCAATCCTGCCACTTTGGCTCTTGCAAGACCTGATTAGTCAAACTGGTGGTCTCTGTTATCCTTTGTTTCGTGATGGAAGCACCACGAGGCGAGGGAGCCTGGAAATAACCGTGTCTAAACGATGCTTCCTCTTCACAAAATGGACAGCGAGGACGCTTGTTCTCGTGCTCGCGACCTCCCCCTCTCTTTTTCCTCCCCTTTTCTCGGGTGCGTTATTGCTTGTTCCTGACCTACCGCACACCTCCTTCCTCTCCCCTTTCCCACGTTCTTTTCCGTTTGTCCTTGCTTTCCTTGCTTCCCCTTTCTTCCCCCGCAACTCATATTCAGTATTAGAGGATTACGAGATTGTGCTAGTCATCTTTTTCAGTGCTTTTATTTCCCTGTTGTCCTTGTGACGCCCCATCTTTCCCAGCATCCCCACCCGGGCACAGGAAACGTAGCGCCGACTCACCACCATCTCTACACGTGTTGTTGCACCTAGACTGTCTCCGTGCGTATTTGCGTTCTTACTTTCTCCCCCCAATTCTTGCTACGACTCCTTTGACTTGTGGTGTGCTGAGTGGAAATTGTATATACACGCGCCTATCCAGAAACAACTTGCGTGGTTTGCGCTCCAAGACATATTCCTCCTGCTCTCGCATCGTAACACGTGCAGCGTGTAGAGCTCGTTCCTCTCCTCCAAATCTGCACAGCTTTTTTTTCTTCGGGTTTGTTTCACCAATGATGGAGCAGGACCTTATTGCCGTACGGATCAAGGATGGCATCTTCGCAGGAAACGTGGTCGCCGCTGAGGACCGCGAGTTTTTAGGAATGAACAAAATCACCCACGTCATCAACTGCGCCGGCGGCGAGGTGGCGGACTACTTTGCTGGTGACCCCGAGCTTCAATACTTGTCGTTCCCCTGGAAGGACACGGCTGGACCTGTGTGCACCACGGTGCTCTTTGACGCGGCCGACGCTAACATTAATCGTGCCGTGCAGTTCATCGACGAGGCGCTCGAAGCTGGTTCCTGTGTCCTCGTGCATAGCTTCTTTGGCGTGTCCCGTGCACCTGCGCTGATCTCTGCGTATTTTATCGTCAAGTACGGCTGGAAGCTCGAGAGCGCTTTGGGGTTTCTCGAGATGGCACATCCGGACGTGTCCATCAAACCGCACTTTTTGCGCCAGCTGCGAGCGTTTGCGAAGAACCACAACGTCGACCATGATGTGTTCGACAAGGCGGTTGACGACAACCAGTTCAGCCTCGATAACGACCAGTGGATGCTGCGCAACACGCTGCTCAACGGCCTTGCGTTTGAGGAACAGGAAGCGAGCGAACTGTACAAGCTTTGCTCAAAGACTGTGGACGTTGGCGCACCGACAAACAAGCCGAAGCGCCGTGGGCGGTTGGTGTTTGTCGACACCCAAAAAGGCACAGGTGTCGAATCGACCGCGACGACACCTGTTGTGAATGTCAAGCCTGTGCAACACATCGATCCCAATGCTGCACCGGGTGCTCCGCAGTTCATGGGATCGCAGGGCGCGACGGTGATCCGCACGGGTCGTCGTTCACCCAGCATTCTGAGCCGCAGCGTGTCACCATGCCGCTACCGCCTCGAGTCCGACGCCCGCGCGTGCCCGAAGGGACGCCAGACACTCCCTCTTCGCGAGTCCGAGAAGGAGAAGCACGAACGCGAGGCCCTGGAGCGGGAAAAGGAGAAGCCCAGTCGGCGTGTAGCCAGCACACCCGACGAGCCACAGCCGGTGCAACGCGCACCCGCGCTCCACAGCGCAGCGCCGGTAGCCGCGGCTGCCGCCCCTAAAACCGTCGTCCGCACCAACAGTGCACGCTCCATCGGGACCGCGAACTCGGAGACAGAAAAGAAGACGCAGTCGCCGCGCCGCAGCATCACCTCCACCCGCACGTCGTCGGACCTCAAGCGACTGTCGCCGCCGTCCGCCCAGTCGGCACCGTCACGCTCGCCCTTCGCCACGCTCACCTCCACGCACAAGTACCGCAATGGCTCCCCTCTCCCACTCAAGGGGACAAAGAAGAAGCGGTCGTCGTCCGGCAACGGTCGCTCAAAGCCGTCTTCCCCGCATTCCTCGCCGGCGCGCTCTGCCGCGTCCAGGGAGGCCAACGCCACGCCACCGCCCGCGTCCGAGTTGAGCTCTGGCACCGTCGTGCGCGGGTCGGCGGCCGCGACCGCCCCAGCGGCACGCGTCAGCGCGTCCTCGTCGGGCTACAAGGGGATCGCGCCACAGCGGGCGACGGTGCGCAAGTCGTCTGTTGGCGCTGACACGCGCGACAGCGCCGCGGTGCCGGGCACCATCTCGCCAGGCCTGCGCTCCGGCAGCGCCAAGGCGCGCTCTGGCTCTGCCAAGGGTCGCACGGGCTCACCCGCCGGCTCCACCGCGAACAGAACTGCCCGGAAGGTGTCCCGCTCTGGCTCCGCCGATGGCAAGTCCAAGGTGTCCGCTACCTCGTCGAACACCTCGTTCAGCGAAAAGCCCTCTGCAACGCGCTCGACAGCGAGTTCAGCAGCTCACTCGGCTCCGGACAGCAGCAGTGCTCCCGGAGGTATTATCCGGCGTCAGCCTGCCACGGGCATCTCCTCTCGTCGCTTGCAGCAATAGTCTGTGACTCCCTGCAGCATTGAGTTTTTTCTTTTTTTTTTGTCGCTACGCCGGTCGTGAAGACTGAAGATTCTCTTCTGGAATACTTCATGACTACCACCCTCATCCTCTTTTCGTTTTGTTTTGTTTGTGCCCTTGGGTTCATTTGCACACACTTGGGTACTCCTTGTCGTGCATGCGCGTGTGTCTCTCTCGCTGTTGCTACTGGCGTATAGTTGTGTTGTTCCCCTTTACTTACCGCAGAAAGCGGTTTTAACAAAGTAGGGGACACCATTTTTCTGCCTGCTTGATACCTTTTTCTCCCCCCCAGCACGGTGGTTATTTGTGCAGTTGCTTGTGACTGCTGAAATTGGTGTGGCACTTCTCTTTTTTTTCTTTCTTTCGTGTTCCCTTTTTCCTAGCGTGGAGGTTGCAACTTTTTTTGAACTTAGACCACTTCCAGTCCACCCTGTCGTTGTTACGAACAGACCCACAGCTTATTTAATCCCGAAGGGTGCTGTTCGAAACCAGCAGCGACTGTCATTGTTTTTTTTTTAAATCTTCATTCACCGTTCGTTGTTGGTGGCGATCTGCCTTGGCCGTTTTTGCCGTTTTTGCCGTTTTTCTTCTTCTCTTTGTTCCTTCTTATTTAGACATAATATCCAACAGCTATTGGAGCGAAAGCACCCTGCGCGCATGTGCGTGCAAGCGGTGCCATGGACTCACGCGTATGGGCGTGTGCCAACACATTCATATCGTTTGGGCAAGTGTCTCTCTCGTCCAGGGACACGGTATGCCACACAACCTGGTTGTGCTTTGCTCGATACAGGGCTTTGCTTACTTGAGCCGGCAGACGCTTTCCACGCGTGCCCGCTCACCGCACTGTTGCGTGCTTGCCCTTTCCTTTCACATCTTCGCTGTGCTCAACTACCTACACTTGTGTGAGTGTGTGTGTGTGTGTGCAAATTTTTTCCTCCAAATATCGCTCTCTTTTGCCCATAGAAGCCTTTTACAACAACAACAACAACAATACCAATCACATTTTAGCAGCACCCAAGCTGTGTTGTGCACCACAAACTAGGCCATGTCACGCGTTTCGCACGTCGTGCTTGATGACGACGGCGACTACTTTGACGAGGACCCCACAGTTGGCCGCGGTGTTCCGCAGGACCCCGTTGGCGAGACGAAATGGGCACCACTCCAACCGGCACCCGTCGACGCGGCATTCCTTGATGCGTTGCGCGCTACCATGGTCGAAGAGAAGCCCGCGGAGAACTAAGTGACACAGTAAACATCTGCAAAGAAGCGTTGAATCCGCATCCCTCTGTCGGACTATCCTCAGTCTGCAGTTGCGCCTGTCTGTGTGTGAGCATGTGTGCTCCAAGATCCCAGGCCTCTTTGACACGGCCGGAACACACTTGGGCTTCTCCCCATTGCGTTCACAAACACGAAACAACAACAACAACAATGTATAACAAAACAAAGCAGTAACGAGCGAAAGTGACAATGAAGGAATACCACAACAGTGTGCGTCGACGACCTCGTGAAATTGGCCTGTCCATTGACAGATGCCTATCGATCTCTGCCTCCTTTCAAAGAGTCCAGCAAACCAGAAAAAAAAAAAAGAGAGACACAACTATGTCAGCGATGCCTTAACAGACGCATGAGACTAACCCTTTCCCTCCTCCCCTTTCCTTTCTTTCACCTCTCTCCTGGTGTTTTTTTGGTGCACTGTGTGTGATATCACTCCACTTCAATTCCAGGCTGTGTCACAGTCAGAATTTGTTCAGTCCTTTGGTCCGACATTTGTTGGAGCTGCAAGGTGCCTTATTAGTGCTGCCCCTTGGGTTTTCTCCTTCGTTTCTCTTGATCCTCTCACCCACTCCCGCGCGCTCAAAGCAATGTCATACAGTGCCCGAAAACTCAAGTACTTTGTCGACGATGCAGATGGATGGCTGAGCCGCAATCAAGTGGTCGCCGAGCAGTTTTACCTCGCAGAGGACGATCACGAACTCACGGAGCTCGTCGGAATGTTTGCGCCGTTCGCGCATTTTGGTGGTTTTTGGGGCATCGCCCGTGGTCCGCACGCTGCAGCTGCCGTGCGCACACAGGAACGGGAGCAACTCCAGCTCACCTGGAGCACCGGCACAACGCCCGTTACCTCGCACACCTTTGTCCGGGATGGGTACATGCATGTGCTCAAGGGCACCTACACGGCCAACATTCCAATTGTGGGTCCCTGGCTTTCCTCGTTCTCTCAAAAACCAGTACGCGAGTGGCTTGTCGTGCGCGAAGGCAAGGTTGTTTATCGTGGCCTTGATTACAATTGGCACCTAGACACACACTAAATCATGTCTGTGAGTCTGTACCTTTGTGTGTATGTGTGAAGCAACACAACGCAACGCGATTGTTTGCTCTTTCCGTCTCTCTGTCTGTGCCCCACTGTTTTCTTCTTGTCCTACCTTGTCGTCACAATGAATGCTGAAACGCATGGCAATACAAAAAAAAACCCAACCGAAGTAGAATCCATCGAGATGGGAAAAAAGTACCCATCCTTGTCTGATTTCCTTCGTCACGAGTCGAATAGATGTTGAAACTGACCACATCAACGCGTTGCCCAACCACTCGCCGCGCAACACAATCCGGAGAAAAGCACGAGTGCTGTAGCAGGAGACTCAGGGTGTGAAGAGACAACTGAGACACCACACCGCTTTCTCGTTGTTTTTCCTCCGCGCTACATTTTTTCGGCATTTTCCGTCCTTTCTCGCATCACGTGGCGCTTACTCTAAATGACGATCTCTATTACAAACATACTTCTTCCCCTCTCCTCCTGTATCTGTTTGCTTTCCTATCCTTTTTTAAAAATGATAGTGTTCGTTTCTCTCCCATAGACACGACGAAGGAAATACTCATTACAGAAATCAAAAAGTGAAAAGCAAGGAGCCAATCGTCGCTCCCTCCTCCTTCATCCGCTCTCAACATCAGCACATAGAACCAAGGCAAATACAAACCCAACACTCCAAAAGCATTCTGTAGAAATGACGCAGGCTTCAAGCTCCACTACGCCCGCAAACGAGCGCGTCGCCATCATCGACACATCAGGCTACGCCTCGGACTGCAACCTCGCTGCGCTGGTCCCTCAGCATGCCATGAAGCCCTACCGCCTTCTTGCCACCATGGAGCTCATCAAGGCGCTGCACATGGACGAGCACTGCCGTGTTATCGTGCCACCGCTTGTCAGTGTCGAGGAGCTGTGCCGCTATCACGCGGACACATACGTTGGCAACCTCGGCGTCCACAGCACAGGCTCGTGGCGGTGGAACACGTACACGTCCAAGGCCTTCTTTTCAGGCGACTGCCCACCAGCAGAGGGGCTTATGGAGCACTCGATCGCCACAGCCAGTGGCACCATTGCTGGCGCCGTCTTGCTCAACAGTGGGCAGGTGGACACGGCGATTCACTGGGGCGGTGGCATGCACCACAGCAAGTGCGGCGAGTGCTCCGGGTTTTGCTACGTTAATGACATTGTACTCGGCATCATGGAGCTCCTTGAATGCCACGAACGTGTGCTCTACATTGATCTCGATATGCACCACGGTGACGGCGTCGACGAGGCGTTTTGCCAGAGCGATCGCGTCTTTACCCTGTCACTCCACAAGTTTGGCGACAGTTTTTTCCCCGGCACCGGCTCGCCGCGTGACATTGGGGTGAATCGCGGTCGGTTCTACACCATGAACCTCGCCGTCTGGGATGGCATCACGGACTTCTTCTACCTCTCCATCTTCCGTCACGCACTGGCGGCGGTGGTCGCACGGTTTTGCCCTGACGTCATTGTGCTTCAGTGCGGCGCCGACTCCCTCGCAGGGGACCGCCTGGGCTTGCTGAACGTGTCCTCGTGGGGCTTGGGTGAGTGCGTGCGCCTGGTGAAGGGACTCGGCCTGCCCTTGCTCGCCGTCGGTGGAGGCGGCTACACCATCCGCAACGTGGCGAAGCTCTGGGCGTATGAGACGAGCATCCTCACGGGCCACCCCATTCCAGTGAACAGCACGATCCCTCTGCGCGACATGCCGTCGACCGGCTGGCTGTTCGAGGATGCCTGCATGCTGTTGGTGCCGCAGGACGAGACGAACAGACCCCTTCCCGGTCTGCACACGCAGCGCGCGTACCGTCTCATCGTTGACCAAATAGACCGTCACGCACCACACATCGCACCCCATCCACGCTGGAGTCAGTGTGCGGGTGTGCAAGAACAGGCGAAGACGCCGCCGCTGTCGACGGTGGAGGAGGAACACGCTGATCTACCGAAGCACTCTGCGGACGAAGACGTGGCGCCTGTGATCAAAACAGAGGACTCCGAGCCGGCAGAAGTGTCGCTGTGACACACACTCACACGGAAGCACAAATGGAAACAGTGATTCTCTCGGACTTTTCTTCTTCTTTCAACTGACACGTGACGTGTTGGCACGACTCCTAGAGACGACACTGACAACCGCACCAGAGGACGCATTTTCTCCAGCTCTTTCTCTCTTGTCGTTGCACCTGTTCACTGTGCGCTAGTCCAGTGAGGACAAAACAGCAGCACCAACAACAAAACGCCCGGCACGAGGATACTAGCAGCCACTACTCACACCTCTTCCTTTCCCCCGTGCAATCTGCGTGTGCGATGTACGCAAATTTCCATTCTGCTATCCTTTCCTTTCTTCTTCTTCGCCACTATTTCCACTTACCACTCCTGTGCCTCTGCCTCCCCGCTCCATTTAGTCACGTATCTCTAAATGTCTGCGTTCACGCGCCACACGCCGCGCGTCACGCGGATCATGGGCCAAAACCCCGGCACCATGACCCTCGATGGCACCAACACCTATCTCGTCGGCACCGGCAGCCAGCGCGTACTCGTCGACTCGGGCGAAGGACGTGCCGGCTACGCGGACGCCCTGTCCAGTGCCCTGGCGGACGCCTCCGCGCAGCTTGGTGAAACGGTCTCCATTGGCCACCTTCTCTTCACGCATGGCCACCCGGACCACGTCGGCGGCATCGAGCAAGTGCGGCGCCTCTCCCCACACGTCCAGGTGTACAAGGCTCCCTCGCTCACTCTCCTTGCACCACCTGGACCGCCCCTCACCGCACCCCCATCGCACATTGAGGTGCCCGGCGCGCACCTCCGCATCTTCCCCATACCAGGCCACACGGATGATCACGTCTGTGTCTCTCTGGAGGAAGAATCCGCCCTCTTCACGGGCGACACCGTTCTCGGCGTCGGGAGCTGTGTTTTCTCCTGCTACGCGGACTACATGACATCGCTGGCGCGTCTGCTCGCGTGTGCGCCGGCGCGCCTGTACCCCGCCCATGGCCCCGTCGTGGAGTCTGGCACGGCCCGCGTCGAGGAGATGATCGCGCACCGTGCGCAGCGCGAAGCTCAGATTGTGGCCGCCTTGACCTCCTCCACAGACACGAGTGGCATGAGCATCGAAGAGCTGGTCGCCACTATCTACCGGGATGTGGATAAGAAACTGTGGGGTGCGGCTGGTATCAACGTCTTCCATCATGTCAAGAAGCTCATCCGCGAAGGACGTGTGGTGGTGACGCAGCCCCCGCATGTTGAGATGGACCTGGATGTTCTGAGTGATGAGAACGACTATCGACTGTTTGGTGAGAACGTGGCGATGGACGTTGAGGCAATGAAGAAGGTGTTCCACACCTTCCGCGTTCGATCGGCATCCTTGGCTGTCTGATTCTATCGCTACCGATATTTCTCTTTTGTTTTGTCTTGCATGCCCACAATGGTGTGCACGCACAGTGTGACCCAACACGAAAGAGCAATAACAAAAACTGAGAGCAATCCACAAGAGCAAAGCAGGCGCGCTACTCCGTGTGCGACTGCCACTCGGTGGCTTCGTCATGCGGCACACAGCAACGCTCCATCCTTACAGTTGTAGGCACACGTCGCTCTCCTTTTTTTCGACCACAGCAACCTCGTCATGTTTCCCATTCATAACTTTCACCTCCACATCACTTTTTGTTTCCTCCCTCTCCGTCCTTGCCCTCGCGCGCTGTGGCTCTGCATTTGTTTTTCTGCCATCCTGTTCCCATCAGTCCCGTCGTTTTTTTTTTGCCCTTCTTTCCTTTGTTTTCTTTATCCCCTCCTCTACTTTTTATTGCGTCGCGCACTTGCCTTGACACTCACTCACTTTCTCTCTCTCACACACACACGTTGTTAAGGCCGAAACGCTGCACTTTAACCTTTAACCCCCCTCCCCCCAAGCAGGCATTTTTCTTCCCCTAAGCGCAACGAGTAAAAGGAGCATATATCCACAAGCCTGCCACTTCCGAAGCGCACCCGAAACTGAGTGCCAGTCATCAAACTTTTTGTTCACTGACTTTCTGTTGTTAAAAGAAGGAAAGAAAGTACATTGGGCTGCCATCAACACAAACTATCAGGAGCCTAGGGAGAAGAACCCGATATTTTTGTGTTTTTTTTCCACTCACAGTTGCAGCGACATGTCTGGGCAGCCTTCCGATGCCAATGAGGTCTGCGTGGGACCGCAGAGCGAGTCCGCCGGCCTGGCCCCGAGCTGCCAGGGCTGCCCGAACGCGGCCCTCTGCGCCGCTGCGCCAAAGGGCCCTGATCCCGACATTCCGCTCATCCGCCAGCGCCTCGCGGGCGTGAAGCACAAGGTGATGGTCGTCAGCGGCAAGGGCGGTGTCGGCAAGAGCACCATGACGAAGGAGCTCGCCTTTGCCCTCGCAGGGATGGATCTCCAGGTTGGCCTCCTCGACTTGGATATTTGTGGACCGTCTCTTCCACGCCTGACAGGCATGCGCGGGGAGGATGCCCATCAGAGCGCCGGTGGCATCGAGCCCATCCTCATCAACGACAACATGACGATGATGTCCATGCACTACTTTCTCGGGGACAACAAGCACGACGCCGTTCTCTTCCGTGGCCCACGCAAGAACGGGGCGATCAAGATGTTCCTGCGCGACGTCATGTGGGGCGATCTCGACGTCCTCCTCATTGACACGCCACCAGGCACCTCTGATGAGCACATCACGGCGAGCTCGCTGTTGCAGGGGACGGACGGCGGCGTGGACGGCGCGATTGTCGTGACGACCCCGCAGCGCGTGGCGGAGGCCGATGTGCTGCGGGAGATCAACTTTTGCCAGAAGGCAAAGCTCAAGGTGCTCGGCCTGGTCGAGAACATGAGTGGCTTTGTGTGCCCGAACTGCGGCAAGGAGTCCGTCATTTTCCCGAAGGAGATGACCGTGAACGGTGTGGCGGAGGGGGCCGGCACGCGCCTGAGCCGCGAGTTTAACCTCCCTCTGCTCGGCACTGTTCCTCTCGACCCCCGCCTCATGAAGGCGTGCGAGGACGGCGACTCGCTGGAGGAGTTCCTGGCAAGCAACGCGGCGGAGGGACAGGCGGCCGCCGACAGCATCGCTCTCCGCGAAATCAAGAGCGTTGCGCAAGAACTGGCCAAGACACTCGGCCTCGTCCAGTAGGCGACCAAGACAGTGAAGACCCCAGAGAAGAATGGGCCATGGCAGACACGTTGGCCACTGCTCTTTTTTCTTTTTCTGTACGGTTGCTCTCCCTCCCTCCCTCACACACACACACACACACACACATACGCACACACCTATTCTGATTTCCTATTTCTACCTATAAAACAAAACAAAACCGAAACTCCCGACAGCAACACGCTGCCTTCCGATGATGCGGACACCATGCTATTCGCTGCGAGCATCGGAACTGAGCCTTTTCTCTCGCACAATCGTTCGAGGCCTTTCCAGGCAGCTCTACTGATATGTGCACAGACAGATACACTTTTTTTGTCTGGCCGAGCAATCCCCTGGCACTCTTCTACACTCACACCCACACCCACGCGTACACATGCATACAACACATACATTTGCTCCCTTCCTCCCTCTTCCCCTCCCTCCACGACTCGCATTTTGTTTCACATCTCCTTGTAGGGTCCCACCATTGATTGTCTTTTTTTCTTGCTGGCGTGTCTCCCCCTCCCCCTCCCCGCCTCTCCTCTCACACCTTGTCATGTCAAGCGTGGGCAGTTTTGTGCTCGAGTGCGTGTCGTCTGGTCGCTGGCGACGCGGTCTGCTGGCGCTGCAGTCCAGCGGCACACCCTCCGCGGGCCCTGCCCTGCGGCACGCCGCGGTGGCGCTGGCCGTGGCGACCGCCCCGCACAACTGGCACGCCGCGCTTTCCTTGCTGCAACCACGCGACGCACGCGACGAGACACTGCTGGTCTGCGGGCTGGTGGCCAGTCTCCCGCGCAGCCCTGCGCTGACCGCCTCCGCAGAGACCCGCGTCATCCGTGACCTCTTGCGCGATGCGGCCCCGCCGCAGCCCCGTCGACAGGCCGCGCTGTCGGCAGCCACCCCATCGCCTGGTTCCGCAGTCTCGGGCTCTCCGCACGAGGGCGACAAACCCGACAAGGAGGGCCAGCAGGCGCAGCGCAGGCTCCTGAGCCAAGTGCTCCGGTGGTGCGCACAGGACACGGCAACGTCCTTGTTGCGCGATGTGCCCCCGCTCGCGGTGCTCTCCGCAGCAGCACGCCCTCTCCGTGCCACGTCGTCCTCGTCCCCGGCTGATGCCCTCTGTGTATCGCGCCTGGCTGCCCTGGCGTCGCTGCACGAGGCCGCCAACGAGGTCTACGCGCACTTCCCCCTCGACGACGTGGCCCCGCCCGCCTCCGCCACGCCTGTGCGAGGACCAGGCGCGGCAACGCCGCCCCTGCACGGCCGCCGCGCTCGTGAGCAGGCCCGCATCGTCGCCCAGCGTGCCGTGGCTGCCGAGGCCGCCCGTGCAGCGCAGGTGCACGCGTCGGTGCGCGCGGCCCTCCAAGGACTCACGCAGAGCGCGGTGGCGGTCCCGCCGGCGGAGCGCGAGGTGGTGGACAAGGCCACACTGGCCGTGCTCAACCACGGCAGGCTGCGCTACCCCGCCGCCGCCGACCTTGGTACGCTGCTCCGTGTCGTCGCGCAAGACGTGCGTGGGCCGCGTGCGCGGGCAGTTGCCACGCCTCGCCAGTCGCCCGAGACCGTGCCGCCGTCCCTGTCCTCGCCGCCTCCGCCGCCTCCGCCCGCTCCCCGTCCGCCCGCACCGCCCGTCTCCTGGCCGCTGGCACTCAGCCTGGTGGACGCGTGCCCGACGCTGACGCCGGAGCTGTTCGCGCTGTACGTGCGCTGCGTCGGCCTCCGCGCTGCGCACCAGTGGGCTCGCGCACTGAGCCATGCCACCGCGTACTGGGAACGGTATGGCCCGATCGATGGTCGCGCCGTCGCTGACGAGACTGCCGCCGCATCGGATGACTCTCCGCCACCGCGGCGTGTGCCGCTGGAGGAGGCGTGCCTGATGCTGTGGCTGCTCAGTCGCGGCAGCTGGTCGGCGGCCGTGACGTTTTACCAGACGACGACACCCATCGCGTCGCGTCTGGGCGACGGGTCTGTGTGGGGTCACTGGCGTGCCTACGCGGAGGACTGCCTCGCCCGCACCGCGGTGCCCTCGCCGGTCTTTTTGCACACTTTTCCCGCCCGCCGAGCGGCGAGGGCCGGCGATGACGACGTCCACGCCCACCGCGCCGACGCGGCGAGGCGACGACCGTCGGTGCGCCTCGCTGCCTCGACCCGACGCCACGTGGCGCGGGCGCTGGCCGCGGGTCTGCGCCTGGAGGAGCTGCAGCTGAGCGCGGTCGCACGGCACTGGGCGTCTGGCGGCCACTGGCAGGAGCTCCTGGCGCTGTACACGCGCCTTCCCACCGAGGAGTTCCAGCGCCGTCTCGTGCAGTGCCTGGTGGCGCCGTTGACGGCGACGCCGCGTGCGGACGCGGTGCCCCGGCCGAGCTCCGCCACCGCCATCGTGGAGGTGCTGGCCGACGTGGGCGAGGCGCAGCGACGCCGCGAGCGCGGGCTCGTGCCACCCCCGGGCACGCACGTGGGCTGGCTGCTCATTCGCTCCAGTCGTGACGGCCGGGAGGCGTTGCGGGTCTTTCGGCGCTGTGTTCAGCTGGGCACCGAGTGCAAGCCGCAGCTGCTGAGCGCCCTGATGGACGCCCAGGTGCCGCGACCGCAGCTGGAGACCATTCTGCGCCACTACCCCGGCGCTGCCAATGACGGCGTGCGCAGGCGGGCAGCGGACGAGTTTCACATCACACTCTCGTGAGCACCTCTCATTTCTTTTCTTTGTTTGCTACCTGTTCGTCAACACAGACAAGATTTGTTCTCTCTCTCTTTCTCTCTTTTTTTTTCACCTTACTTGGACAGGTTTTTGCCACACCATCAACGGAACATCGCAATCAGCCTCGAAGAAATATGAGGACTAGACAATGCCGCCTCATGAACACACCTTTGTTTCTGCTTCCTTGACATTATCGCAGGAGCTTCCTTGTCCACAGAAGCACCTCACCTCACACACTTGAGCAAGTTTACCCTTTCCTCTTTTCCACCCTTCTTTTCATCATCTGGACGTTATTACACATCATCACCGTTTTTTTTTCGTGTACTAAAGAAACACACACACAAAACAACAACAACAACAACAACTAACAAATACTACCCCTTTGATATACATTTTTTTTTCCCGTGACAGCCACGCAGACACAACCCGCAAATGCCTGCCAGCACCATCCCAACGAAGCCCTTCACTGACCAGAAGCCGGGCACATCAGGCCTGCGCAAGAAGGTCAGCGTCTTCCAGCAGGAGCACTACACCGCCAACTTCATCCAGAGCACCTTCAACGCCATCCGCGCGCTCGGCGAGGCCATCCCTGAGATCATTGTTGTCGGCGGCGACGGACGCTACTACGTGCGCGAGGCCGTGCAGATCATCTTGCGTGTGGCAGCCGCAAATGGCGTGCGGTGCGCGTGGGTGGGTCAGCGCGGACTGCTCTCCACGCCGGCCGTGTCCTCGCTCATTCGCCGTCGCACCGCCGCGAACGGCCTTGGCCACGCCACCGGCGCGTTCATCCTCACCGCGAGCCACAACCCGGGCGGCCCCACCGCCGACTTTGGCATCAAGTACAACACCCGGAATGGCGGCCCGGCGCCGGAGAAGCTCACCGACGCCATCTACCAGGCCTCCCTTCACGTGGACACGCTGCAGACGGTGGCAGACATGCCGGAGGTGAACCTCGACGTGATTGGCACGACGACGCACGGCGACTTCACGGTCGAGGTGGTCGACGCCGTCGAGGACTACGTCGCGCACATGAAGGATGTCTTTGACTTCCACGCCATCAAGGCACTTGTGCAGCGTCCCGACTTTCGCCTTCACATTGACAGCATGCACGGCGCCAGCGGTCCGTACGTGGCGCGCCTCTTCGGCGAGGAGCTCGGCGTGCCGGCGGGCTCGCTGCACAACACGGACGTGCTCCCGGACTTTGGTGGCTGCCACCCGGATCCGAATCTGACCTACGCCCACGACCTGGTCGCCGTGATGGGGCTGCTGCCGGACGGCTCGGTGAACCCGGCCATGGCCGATGCCAAGGACGTGCCGCAGTTCGGTGCCGCCTTTGATGGCGATGCCGACCGCAACATGATCCTCGGCGACCGCTTCTTTGTGAATCCGTCCGACTCGCTCGCCGTCTTGGCGGCGAACGCGGAGGTGGTGCCCTTCTTTCAGAAGGCCGGCGGCATCAAGGCTGTCGCGCGCTCGATGCCGACGAGTGGCGCTGTGGACCGCGTGGCGGCGGCGAAGCGGCTGAAGCTGTTCGAGGTGCCGACGGGCTGGAAGTTCTTCGGCAACCTCATGGACAGCAAGGACCTGTTTGACGGCGAGGACTACAACCCGCTCATCTGCGGTGAGGAGAGCTTCGGCACGGGCAGCAACCACATCCGCGAGAAGGACGGCATCTGGGCGGCGCTGTTCTGGCTGTCGGTAGTGGCCGCCCGGAATGCCGAGGCTGGCACCGCCACGGGCCACGTGAAGAGCATGGAGGCTGTTGTGGAGGATCACTGGCGGTGCTACGGTCGCAACTACTACAGCCGCTACGACTATGAGGGCGTCACAACGGAGTCGGCGGAGAAGGTGATGGCGACGGTGCTGAACACAAAGCCCGGCGATGTGCCGCGCCTGCGTGGCGTCGTGCCGTGCACGACGGTCGACAGCTTCGAGTACCACGACCCCGTCGACCACAGCGTCTCCAAGAACCAAGGCGCGCGCGTGCTGTTTGCCGATGGCTCGCGGTTTGTCGTGCGTCTGAGCGGCACCGGCTCCTCAGGGGCGACCATCCGCCTCTACTTGGAGCAGTTCATGAGCCCCGAGGACGTACAGAAGCACCTGCACGCGAAGAGCTTGCCTCTGGCGGCAGCCGCCCTGAAGGACCTGATCCACGTGGCGCTGAATGTCTCAGCTATCCCCGACCTCACCGGCCGCAACGCGCCAACGGTCATCACCTAAAACTGTGTTCAAAAAAAAAAAAAGAAGTCAAGAAAAGGGGACGAAGTAAAAAAGGAAAAAAGAAAAAAGGATGGAAGTGCAGGGTAGCAACAGGTGCATATACACAGACACTCACACGCACACGATGTTATCCAAAAGAAGTTGCTAAACGAAAGAAACTGGACTGTTTTTTTTTGTTTAATGGGATCCAACGTAGAACATCTCTGAAAGGAAGAAGAAGGTGTGGTAGTGATACTGCTCCTCCCCTCCCCTCAGCCCTTTCAACTTGAAAACGTGACAAACGTCCCTGTTAATGTGGCACGTTTTTTTCCCCAATTCTTCTCTAGTGTGTAACCTTTTTTTTTCTTCTTCTTTTTGGGTGTTTTGATGTCTGATAGTTCTTCATTTAATCCTCTGGACCTCACGCCTGCTTGGTCTCACGACCCCGACATGACGCACAGCGCGGTCCTGTTAAGGTTTCCTTTCTTGTCAGCTTCTCCACACGTGAAAGCTTATTTTTCCCCCTCGTTCTTTCTCTGGTATCCCACATTGGTGGACTTTCATCAAACCTCTGTTTACACTATTGACAACGACCCTGAGAAGGAGAGTCAGGGGGAGACAGGAGCGCGACCTCCCTCTGTTTTGTGAACACAATGGTGCCATTCAAAATGAAAACTGTCATCAGCGACAGACAATCATGGTCCACAGCACGGCAACAGTTCAACTCACAGGAAAAAAAAAACTCAGCTCATCACTTCTCTCTGCCTCCCCACCACCATTTTTAAAACTCAAAAACACTTTTTTGTCACAACAAACCAAGGTTGATCACACAGACACGCATAGAGGCGTTTTAATTTTTTTTTTGAGACGCAGTTGATCGCCGTAGCCCGATGCGGTGCATTGTGCACGTGGACATGGACTGCTTCTACGCGCAGGTCGAGTGCGTCCGGCTTGGCCTCGACTGTCGCACGGTGCCTTTTGTTCTTGTTCAGTGGGGTGCGCTCATCGCGGTGAACTACCCCGCGCGTGCCCTCGGCATCCGCCGTCTCTACGACAACTTTGGGGATGCCCAGGAGAAGTGCCCCGACGTGAAATTCAGCTACAGCCCAACGTATCACGTGGGCGAAACCACCACCCGCTACCACCCTAACCCGCAGAAGCAAACACACAAGGTGTCCCTGGAACCTTACAGGGACGCAAGCCGCAAGATCTTCCACATTCTGCGACACACCGAACCCGGCGTCGAAATCGAAAAAGGAGGTGTTGACGAGGCCTACCTGGACGTGACGGAGGCGGCGACGCTGGAGCTGGCGCGTCTGCAGTCGGAGGGGCGTGTGCTGGACGCACTGACGGACGTGCTGGACGCGGAGACGCGGCTGATCGCGGACCGCACGACGGAGATGGAGGGCTTCTTTGCCGCACACGGCACGACGCTGGAGCGCGCGTACGACGCGCCGATGCGTGCGCTGAAGCACGGCGACGTGTGGCCAGAGGGAGAGGGAAGCCGGTGCTACAGCGTGCGCGGTGCGCCGAGTGCGGCTGAGCGCGCGGAGGAGGAGGCGAACTGCCTGCTGCTGTGCGCTGCATCGCGTGTGGTTGCCCGCCTGCGCGCGCGCATCTACGCGGACCTGCACTACGATTGCTCCGCCGGCATCGCGCACAACCGACTGCTTGCGAAGTGCATCAGCGCGGCGCACAAGCCCCGCCAGCAGACGCTGCTGCTGCCCGACCGGTCTGCGTCTGCGCTGTTCGACCTGCCGCTGGACAAGGTGCGCGGCTTCGGCGGCAAGCTCGGCGACACCGTGCGCGAGATCTGCGGTGACGGCGCGTCGCTCTGCCGTGATGTCTGGCTGGCCCCGATTTCGGTCTTTGCCGCGCTGAGCGGCGATGTCGAGGACAACGAAGACGGCGAGGCGGCGCCGATGACGTCGACGCGCCAATGTGGCGCGCCGGTCACGAGTGCTGGCGCGAGCGTGTACTTTCGTCTCCGCGGCTTCTCGGGGGACTCGGTGTCGGACCCGGCGCTGCCGAGCGGTGTCGAGGCGGGCAAGGTCTTCCACCCAGCCTGCACGTCGCTGCGCGCCACGTACCTCTGGATGAACGCAATCGCATCCGACCTCGCCGATCGGTACTCGGACTACGCCACCGCCCTGTCGCCGCGCGGACGTCTGCTGACGGTGCGGCTCACACCCTATCCGCGTCGCGCTGTCCTCAAGTCACGTCCGAGACTGTTGCCCGAGAGCGAGCCGCTGCTGTCGACCGCCACGCTGCTCGAGCACGCGACGCTGGCCCTGAAGGAACTGCTCACCTCCTTGAATATCCGCCTGGACACGGACGGAGAGGCCAATGCGTCCCCTGACAATGCCCTACCTCTACACCAGATCTACGTCTCCATCAGCGCCCTTCACGCGGTCCGGGCGGACCCACTACGTCACACGCCCACGCTGCTGTCGCTCTTCTCCAGCTCCGCCTCGGCCCGGCAGACGCAGACCACGACCACCGAATCTTTCTTCGCCGCCCCTCGCGCGAAGCGGCCGCGCGTCGACGTCGAGACCGACAGTGAGGACGACGTCGATGTCGATGTGGATGTCGAGGCGACTGAGCCCCATCCCACGACGGATGGGACTGGCACCCGAGGCACCTCCACAGAGCGCCGAAAGGCCGCTGCCGTGCGCGCACGCACAGCGACGCTGGATGCCTTTTGCCGCCCCTCGGATTGGTTGTTGCCGGCCGCCGGCCGGGCCGCGCCACGCGACGCAGATCCCATTGTGCACAGCCTGGACTCGGGTGATCTCGTGCACTCCTCTCCGTCCTCGTCTGTCGAGTCCATGTCGCCATCACCAGCGGACGGCTTGCCGCAAGAGCCGCTCGTAGAGGTGACAGAGCCTGTGCACACACCGACACCGAGTGCTGCGGTGGGCGGCACGGGTGAGGTCTTTGTTATCGACGATGACAGCGAGTGAACAACAACAACAAACAGTAGTGGCCCAGCACCGCGACACCCTCTCCCCGCCCCCATCAGCAGCAGCAACCAAAGCACATTGCTATAAAAAAGTGGATACATAATAGATACGGAGAAGACGTCTTTTTTCCCCCTTCCATAGATGGAATACGAACCGCCGAAGAAACCTACTATATATACGTTTACTGGAGTGACGAGCCAGTGCCGCATCTCGAAAGGAAAAGAACATCTTGCAAAGGTGAAGTTGAGCCTCCTCCCCCCTTTGCATCACAATATCAAATATGAACAAACACCCATAGTCAGAGTCTCCGCAACGGCAAAAGAAAAAAAAATGCCACTCTTCTCCTCATCCCTCCTTCTTTTCCTCCTTCTTTCCCTCTTTCCTCCACTCACGGTCACCAAGTTTTTTTTTGTTGTTGTCAGAGAAAAAAAGAATACAGCCGCGCCACACCACACATCATGTACAACTGGGAACAGTCTGCCAAGGCGCACCACAAGAAGGTGAAGAAGACGGGCACCGTTGTGCTGCACAAGAATGACTCCATTGACACTTCCTTTGACCGTCTGCTGAAGCCCGTGATTATCCAGAGCGAGCTCTTCAACCGCGAGGAGACTGTCAAGGACCCGGCCAACGCGCCGCGTGCGCCGCTGATGCGTGAGTCCACCATCGCCTCGCTGCAGGCCATGGGCTTCACCGCGCTCCTCCCCAGCCAGGCCCAGTGCTACCGCGGCATCTTCAACCGCCGCGACGTGATTCTGCACAGCCGCACCGGCAGCGGCAAGACGCTGGCCTACGCGCTGCCGCTCATCGAGCGCCACATGATCCTCAAGGAGATCGCCCCGCAGCAGGCCGCCGCCGCCGCCGCCGCCGAGGCCGAGACCGCCGAGGACAAGGCCGCGCCGTTCATGCTGATCTTTGTGTCGACGACGGAGCTCGCCGTGCAGACGCGCACGGTGCTGTCCACCGTGTACCCCTCTCTGGGCGTCTACGCGGCGGGCATCGACGCCACTGACACGGCGGGGCGGCCCGTGGAGGTGCTGATCGGCACCGTGCGCGCCGTTGACGAGCTGATCCGCGGCAAGCATCTCGCGGCGGCAGCCACCGCGGCGGAGGCACGCGAGGCGGCGGCGCAGTCGCTGCCCGGCAAGAAGCGTGCCCGTGCGGATGACGCCCCGGCGAGCGACAACGACGACGAGCTCGCCGATGACGAGCTCGCCGATGACGATGCGGTCTCGGTCACCAGCACCACCGTGGCCACTGGCACCGTCAGCGCCGTCAATGTGCGCGCGATTGTGGTGGATGAGGTCGACGCAACACTTGGCCCACGCTTCTCCAATCTGGGTCGCCGCATGAAGAACCTGGTGCGCGTGGTGCGCCGCGCGAACGGCTCGCTGACCGCCGGTCTTCTCTCCGACTACCGCGCGCATCACTACATTCTCTGTGGTGCGACGATCCCCAACTGGGTCGTCAAGGCGGGCTTCCTCGGTGTCAAGAAGTACTACTACCAGCTGGTGTCTGTCGGCACGGAGAAGTTGCCCGCGCAGCTCGAGTGCATGCGGCTGCGGTGCCCGGCGGATGCCCGACAGGAGACCGTGACG